>RJWJ010014242.1:0-38281 GCA_004363605.1 Indri indri | reverse complement strand
TTTAATTTTTTTTTTTCCTTAGAAGGTAAGTGGGACTAAGACTTTGCTCTGAAGAAGAGCTAAGGAGAAGAGAGTAAGGCAGCCACATGATAAGCCCTCAATAAGCATTTCTTTCCTTCACTCCTCAGCCAAGCCTTTTAGACGGTGAGTGTAGTGAATTGTGAACTGTGTGTATGGTACCATTCACTCTTGTCAGGAAGAAACCAAGGTTTTGCAAAGCTTGTCCCAAAGCACCACACATAGGCACAAACCCCTGGGACAGGGAGTGGTAGGGGTGGGACTGCTGGTGAGTGAGTAGGGGTGGGAACTGGCTCCAAAGGATGGTGAGGGGTGGTCAGCAAAAGCCCGAGAAGCCTCTCTGGAGAACTGAACTTATTAACCTCGACTTCTTCCTGAATCCTCAACCATCTTCTGCACAGAGGAGAGCAGACATATTCTAGATGTGTGTACCTACTTACATTGTAGATGGGCCACTTAGTGCTAAAACTCACACACACCTGATATTGCCTGGAGGCTGTGGGTGCCCTACCCTTAGCCACTGGAGAACTCTCCACCTGTTTGCTCTACAAGGTGCCTGCCATACGTCTCTACTGACACACCATGGGCACTCATAGCTAGCCCAGAAACCACTCACCGTGAAGTTCGGGTCAGCCCGCTGCTCCCTCCCTCATGCAGAAGGCAATTCCGTGGCGAAGGATGCACAGGGAATTGTTAAGGATCTATGGATCCATAAGAGAGTTGAGTAAAAAATACACACACTCACACACACATATACAGTTGTCCCTTGGTATCCTCAGGGATTGGTTCCAGGAACTCCCTCGGATACCAAAATACGAGGATGCTCATGTCTTGGATATGAAATGCCATAGTATTTGCATACAACCTACGCACATCCTCCCAGTAGACTTTAAATCATCTCTAGATTACTTATGATACCTAATACAATGTAAATGCTATGTAAATAGTTGTTACACTGCATTGTTTAGGGAATAATGATGAGAACAAAGCCTGTACGTGTTCAGTACAGTTGCAATTTTTTTTCCAAATATTTTTGATCCACAGTTGATTGAATCCGTGGTTGTAGAACTCACAGATATGGAGGGCCAATTGCATACATACACAATGTAACAAAAGGAAGGGTCCTTAGGAGATAATATCAGCTTCCTATTTTGCAGGGTCCAGGGAAAAATGAAAATGAAGGGCTCCTTTGTTTATTGTTATTAGCAGTTTATTTCATGATGGCAACAGCAGGGTATACAACCAAGCCCAGGACCCCTCTGACCACCGGCCCTCTCTGACTGTACAGATCACACTCCCACAAAGGCAGCCTGCCCTGTGGCCATATCATCCAAAATCCTATTTTATAGGCAAGAAAACAGAAGCCCAGAAATGGAAACTATCCTCTTGTTCCAGTTCATTCCCACGTCCCAGGAGGCCCACATGCTGGGGTTATTTAGTCGGGACCTGTTCATCTGTCAGTTGTGAAACTCCAGGCAAGCTACTGCACCTCCTTCTTCCTCAGTTTCCTCGTCTGTAAAGTGAAGATAATAACAGCTCAGACCTCAACGATTCATTGCTGGAATTAAATAAGGCAGTGAAACAAAGGATTTAGAAGAGTGCGTGACACAGAGCAACTCTCAATAAATGATCGCAATTTTAAATATTGGTAATAGGAGTAACGATAGTTGTGGGATTTCAGTAAATAGCCCCACATGCACACTGTCTCCTTTGTCTGTGACCTTGACTCTTTGGCATCAGTAGGACAGCACACCTTTCAGACGCTTCTTTTGCCAAAGCTGACTGTGAGCTACTGGGTGATCTGAGGTGAAGGAAGTTAGGGGCAGAGTAGCTACATCAGGCCCAGAGCAATGCTAGGCTTTGGAAAAAGCTGATCGCAGAAGCCCTGCTTCCGGGACTATCATTTAGTTTAATCAAAGGCTGGGCTGAGTTGTCTGAAGGCAGGGCTTCTCAAACTCGGGTCACTTACAGTACATTGACCTGGCATGCTTGCCAAAAGCCAGATTTCTGGATCCCCAAGCGAAACCCAGGAAATCAGAATCTCCAGGGTAGGATCGAGGAATCTGTTCTGACAAGCGTATTTCACCCCCATGGCTGAGGACCACCGCCCAGGGCCAGCTGCAAGCGCATGGCCTCGAGCAAGCCCTGCATGCTCATTGCCTGCATCACCGTCTCCTTCCCTATCGCTCCGCTCCTGTTAGGCTGGCGCAGCCCTGGGCAATCTTGCACAGGAAGGCCACGCAGCAGGTGCCAATTAAAGCATGTTGGTTGGTTGTCGGACAGTTCACTGCACACGTCTCACACCTAACACACAATAAAGGCCAACTGCTGCTCCAGCGGGGCAGGCCACTCCCTCTGGTCCTGGTCCAGAAAGCTCTGGCTGGGGTCCCTGAGAGGAGCCCAGAGGGGCTGAGCACACACCACAGGACAGTGTCTTGCTCTCTTGCAGCCTCCAACTGTGGGCCATCTCTTCAAATACCGGTATTTCCTCAAGCTTCACACCTTGCTGCTAAGCTGTTTGAGCTCTATAAAAAAGGACAAAGGACATTTTGAGCCTCACTTTAAAAAAACTTCAAAAATTTCTCCTGCCAGATGCACAGGTTCAGAGACTGATTCAACGTGGTAAGTTATTCTGGTGGGTGTCTACACCAGCCCTGCCAAGCACGTGGCAGACAGTCCTCACTAGCCAAGGCAGCCCACCTGGCCCTTTGGTCCTTTACTCTGAGAAAGAGAGAAAAACCCAATGGAAACCAGGCTCTGGGGATGGTTGGGTGTGGCTTCACCACTCTGCATCACATCCTCCTCTCCCCAGCACCCAAACAACCCCTCGTTCAAAGTACCGTTTGTACCTCTTTAGGAAGTTGGCAGAAATTAATTAAAGCTGACTTCTCCCACTCTTCCTGGCTGCAGTCTCCAATGGCCCCAAGCTCAGCCATGGGGTGCTGTATTATAAGGAAAGGGAAGAAGGACAGGAGGGGCATGGAAATGCCCCAGCACCCACTGTACAAAGGGGGCCAGTCCGAGGAGGTGAGGCAGGTGCCCCAGGGGACCCTCTCAGGGCTCTGGAGTCCCAGGCAACTGCTTCCAGACATCCTTGAGAATTGAGGCCAACTCAGCTCCTCTCTGGGTGCAGCTCCCAGCCTGCACAGCTGCCTGCCCCCATCACAGCCCCCCGTGTGACTCAGAGCCACTCCCGCCAGCCTGTGTCACATCCATCAGCAACGGATCTTCCCTGCAAGCCAGGGAGGTGGCCAGTGTGGATACTTATGAAAATGAGCACAGTATGAAAGAAGAAAAATCGCAGCCCCACCTCCCCCAAAGCTTTACTTTTCATTATTTTGGTTCACAGTACTTCTCACCAGGTGGATTTGTTTTGTTTTTGATTTTTATCCATTGGCTTATACTATGACAATGTAAGCTTCATGAGGGGAAGGACTGTGCTTTGTTTTGTTCACATTTTAAGTACCATAAAACACATAGATGCTTAAGATGTGGTTATTATCTAGCATGAAGGAAGGAGCTCGCTTAGCCTACCCCAATCCCAATGGCCCCTTCTTCCCGGTGGCAGCAGGTGCTATCCGACTTAGATAGAGTATTTAACAAGGCTTTGGGGGATGAGGAGTTTGGTTGACATTATTCTTTTTTAATATGTGTAAACTCATTAATTTAATTGTTTTTTCCAATAAAGAGGTAAGAGCCTGAAAAGTAAACGTAATCACAAAAAGCACGTGAGGAACAAATGGCAAAGCTCTGGGAAAGAAAGCTCCATCTGGGGGGTGGGGTGTCCAGAAAGTGAATGTCTTGAAGGAAGTGATTTTCTTAGTCTGTTGGGGCTGTTGTAACAAAATACATTAGACTGGGTAATTCATAAACAACATAAATTTGTCACACACAGTTCTGGAGGGTGGAAAGTCCAAGATCCAGGTGGCAGTTAATTCAGTACCCGGCAACAACTTGTTCCTCATAGATGGCACCTGCCATGCGTCCTCACATGGCATAAGATGGCACAGGCCCTCCAGACCTCTTTCATAGGGTGCTAATGCCACCCATGAGGGTGGAGCCTCCATAACTAATCGCCTGTTAAAGGTCCCACCTCTTAACACCATCTCCTTCGGGGTTAGGTTTCAACACATGAACTTGGGGATGGCACAAACGTTCAGACCCATATCAGTTAGCATCTAGGTCATTAACCAGATTGAAAAGAAGACATTCTCTCTTCTGGTCTTACAGGATGGGCTGGGTGGCCCCACAACCTGGAAGATGACACCAATCACAGCACTTAGCAGGTGATATTTTAACACTCGTGTGGCCCATGAGCTCCTGAAAGGTTCCATTTTATTCATCTCTGAATCCTTGGGCTCTGGCACACAGTAGGTTCTCACTAAATGTTTGCTGAACAAATGTCTGACCAAATGTTGGCAGGCTACTCCAAGTGGGAGGAATGAAGTGAGCAAAGGCTAACGGAAAGAAATGGTGTAGACAGGCATGGAGTGTGTGTTTGCTCATTGCTGTTAACTGGAGCTTTGGATAATTCATGGTCATAGTGACAAATGCACCTTAAGTAGGTGGTCTAGACAAAGAGCTACATTAAGAAACCAGGCCCTCCAGCCTCAAAGCACCTTTGTTACTGCACTGAGGGCATTAAGCCATAAAGGCATTGTTTTTTCAATGGTTTTGTGAAAGATGAGTGCCCATGTCTTCATCCTCTCACTGGGGCTTTCCCTGCAGGTTGAGAGACCAGAGAGGCCTGGCTACTGGGAAGAAAAGCAGGACCACTTCAGACAATGAGATTCTGAGACATATGTATAAACCCTGGGCAAGCAAGAAATGCTACCAAAACATCAGGTCAGGGGTGAGGTGGACATGGCATGGGTCCTTCCAGCTCTCTGCCCCTCACAGGATTTCCAGAAGAAACCAACGTGTGCGCTTTCTAACAATAATCTAAACCAGAGGCATCTGCTTTCATCTTTTTCAGCTGAAAGGCTTTTTAAGCTCCCCACTGTTTGTTTTGGTTTATTACTGAAAGGCTAAAACCATAAAAAAAAATCATTGTTGTGGGTATTTTCCAGTTGAGATGAAATATTTAACAAGGGCGAGGTGGGGAGGAGGAAGTTTGCTGAAAATACCATTTTTTAAAGGTCAAAAAATGCATAAACCCATTACTTTAATATTGTTTGTTCCCACAAGAGGCAAAGTATCCAGAGCCCTCCCTCAACTCCAGATTGTCACGCACGAATGCACACACACGTCAAGTCCTTCCCCCCAAACCACAGCTATGGTCTTCTTACAGCCCTGCTTAGACTCTTCCGTGGCTCCACCCAGCCCAGAAAATAAGATGCAGTCTCCTCAGCTCAGCGTGAAAATCCTACCACAATCCAGCTTGACCTACTTGTGCATCCTCACTACCCACAGGGGCCTCAACCCCCTCCCCAGATCAGCCTGTCAAAAAGATACATTCTTGCAGAAATTTTCAATATATAGTTTTACTTTTTTGTGTCATCGAATCAGGCCAGTATCTGTTTGAATTACCTCCCACTGCTCCCTTCCCTTCCATGGTGACACATCAAAATCCTACCCAGACCTAGTGCAGCCTCATCTCCTCTGAGATGTCTCCCCCTCACCCCAAGCAGAGCCCCTTAGAGGCACGTGGCCACAATGTGCATCTGTTCACAGCTGATCTCCTTGTTCAGGCCATGAGTTTCTTGAGGCCTGTAGATCTCTGTGCCCCCACCCAACACATGCCACCATGGAGGGAGTACTCAGTATGTATTTTTCAAAAGACCGAATTAACAAAGAAACGATCGAGCCCTTTCCTCTCTGCAATGTTTGCATTACTATTTGTGCAAAAATCAAATCCTTAGAACATGCCAAAGCACTCTACATAATGGATGCATCTTCTGATTGGATTATAATTAAAATAAGATATTTTGCGGGGAGCAGGCAATAACATAGTTACCTCAGTTGGCAGGAGGAAGATGGCAGACGTGATGGACAGTTGACGAACAGTCTGCCTGCTGCATAGTGTCTGCCCTATTAGTTTCCCATTTCAAAAAAAGAACTTTAGAGGAGCATCCCAAGAACCTGCTGCTGAATATCATCCCCAAGTGTAGCTGGATTGTACAGCACGAGGAAGTAAGAAAGCTGAGAGAGCTGATGGAGGAGGAGGGTCACAGAGCAGGAAGGTCGTGGGGCAGAAAAAACGTGGCAGTCAGTTCTCTGGGAGGCTGCGGAGGGGCACGAAGCTGGGGGCTGAGCAGCCCGAGAGGCAGCGGCTGCTCGGCACACATTCTAAACCTGCCTCCGCGGGTGCAGTAGCCGCCGCTACACGTGGCTGCTGAGCACTTGAAATGTGGGTATTGTGAAGTAAGATATGTGTCCAGTGCAACAAAATACACACTGGATTTTGAAGATTTAGTATGAAAAAAGAATATAAACTATCTCATTAATGATTTTTATGTCAATTGCATATTAGAGTGATAAAACATTAGATATATTGGGCTAAATAAAATATATTGTTATTAACTTCAACTTTTTTTTTTTATTTTTTTATGTAGCTAGTAGAAAATTTAAAATTACATATGGGGTTAGTATTTGTGGCTGGGCCGGCATTGCATTTCTATTGGACCATGCTAGTCTAGACTAAGTTTTCTGGACTGAGTAGGATGTCAGTCTTCTCACCCCCAAGGAGGATAAAGAACATCATTCATACTCTAAAAATAGCAGGTGCCGGAGCCAGCCAGCCTCATAGTAGCATGAAAGTCATTTTCTGGCCAGATGTACGTGGTCATTTTCCCACTGCTCAGAGGCCTGGGATTGCCATCTGAGTCTAAAGATAATAAATAAACAGTGTGGCTCTTACCACAGCCTCAAGATCTCTGACGGTCCGAAGTCCCAAGCAGGAAAAGTGCCAAGAAGTACTCATTATATTTGCATGTGGGGAAAAAAAAAAGGTCCTCTAAAGAGGAGCTGTTATGCTTTTGCTTACATTTTTTTTGTCATCATAGGGCTCATTCATATTAAGGGTTTATTTAACCTGGTATTTCTAAATGGGCTGATAAGTATGTCTTCACTGATTCTTGATTGGCTTTGGGTACCATGTACTGTGAACGCTTAGGCCTAATTTCTTACCCCCCAAAATGGGTTTAAGATTAATGTATAATCAAAGCAGTCTTTGAAATCAAAAATTTGGACCACTGCTTCTCTTCTTCTGCTTGAGTAAACTGAGATTTGGCACAGCAGCCAGTTACGGGCCATGCACACTCCTGGGTGGGGGGAGGGATGGAGGGCAGGGTAATGTGAATGTGAATATCCCTGGTATCAGCAAAAATCTCTCTACTGTAATTGACTTAACCCTGAGCTTAAATTGTGTTTATCCAAAACCTTTACTTGTGCAAAGGTGGTGTATTAGTTATCTATTGCTGTGTAACAAATTATGTCATAATTTAACAGCTTAAAACAATACACATTTGTGATACAGTTGCTTCTGGGTCAGGATGTTGCTGACCTGGATCTTTCATCTCAGAGTCTCTCACAAGGCTGCAATCAAGATTGGCCAGGGCTGCAGCCATCTGAAGGGTCAGCTTGGGCAGTATATGCTTCCAACCTCGCTCACGTGGTAAATACTTTCATGAATGTGTGTATGCATGTATGTAGCTACTTATGTTGCTGAGACAAATACTTTCAAAATTGCTATTGCCTTTTCTAGTAACTACACAAATTGCTCGCTGCAAATTTATATCTGCTCACCATTCCCCTACCTCCCTTCCCAGTTCCTCATATACACAGGCCTTCAATCACAGGACAGATCCATTCCACAAAAGGCTGAGTCAGCATCTTGCAGGGAACCAGCTTCCCCATATCACATGTGAGTCCTACCAAAAAAAAAAAAAAAAAATGGCTCATAATGTGATTCTTTGTGAGTTTTCACTTATAATTGTACTAATGAATCAAAGACCAAAGAGGAAGCAGCTCCTTGCACATCAGAATGCCAAAGGCTCCTTGAAACCAGGCCATCAATCTCTTGACAATCAAGTGCCCACCCTTTTGCCAAACAATTCATTCCACCCAAGAGACCACCTGGAAAGCAATTGGACTGAATGTGAAGTTGTACCTTTCGAAGTAACAAGGAAAGACAAAGATTTTTTTTAGGACAGGTGTGTTCTATTTCTCCCATGCTTTTCTCTTTGCTAAGGCTCATTAAACCCCCGGTGTCTACCAGCCAAAGAACCACGGTGTCAGGAGGTATGGGGAACTGTGAGGCAGCACCACTCACGAAAGACATCCCCAGACCCACACCCGCGTGGCAGGGCCAGCACGAGGTCTGCAGCCCCAGGACATGGAGAGGCCTCTTGTATACCAGTGCTCCCACTCTGGCCCCCTCGTGCAGTCGTAAGGGAGCTCCAGATGACGTTTCAGCTGGGCTGCCAATGGCTGTAATACCACCATCGATCACATTTAGGTTGTACTGCAAAGCTCTTTTACATTTTCATGGTTTCTAAAACCTATCCATTATTTCCCTGCCTAATGAAATAGCGGATCTGACTATTAGGTATATAACATTTTGCTGATGACTACCAAACACCGATGACTTCAAGACTATGGATTGTGTATCTTTTTGTTCACAATGAAAATAGCCTAAATCTTTGTGCTTTTAAGTTCATGGATCCATTTTGTACAGATTTGCTCTTCTCCCAAAACTAGGCTTTTGACCAGCATTTCTGTATGTGGTTAACCAGCCTTATTAGAACTCTCTCCTGTATGTGAAACAACACATATGTATATGCATATCTTCCTTTAATGTGTTGTTTCTCATCCACTGTGGGCTTGGGGGAGGAAAAAAAAAAAGAGGAAATCTATGCAAAATGAGTTAAAAGGCTCTGATTAAAGGTTTCAAGGTCTCCCCTATGAATTTAATGCATTATGTTTATCCTTAGTGCTTAAATTGTATATATCTTTACAGTTTCATAGCTATGCTCCAAATAGCTACAAAGAATGATAAACTCTGGGTAAGTGATTAAAGTTCAGTTTACCCCTTAACTTTTAGTCATATCTAACAATGGCAGCATATGTGTGTAAGTGTGTGTGAGAGAGTGTGTGTGTGCGTGTGTATGTTGTGTTTCACTAGCACATTACTCACTCCATTATCCAGGGTAGGAATACTGAAGATATTATTGTCTCAAAACTCTCCTTCACCCTTCACATCTGATCAGTCACCAAGTCTGTATGATTCCACTTAAAACATTTCTCAAATTTGTCTCTTCTTATGCACCCCATTTGCTATCGCTATTTGTATTAGTCTGCTGGGGCTGCCGTGATGGTTAATTTTATGCGTCAACTTGACTGGGCTGTGGGGTGCCCAGATATTTGATCAAACATCATTCTTTGTGTGTCTGTGGGATGTTTCTGGATGAGGTTAACACTGAATTGGTAGGCTGAGTAAAGCAGATTGCCCTCCCCAATGCGGGGAGGGGGTCATTCAACAGAAAGGCCGACCCTCCCAAGAGTAAGAGGGAACTCCTCCTGCCTGACTGCTGAGCTGAGACCTGAGTCTTTTCCTGCCTTTAAACTTGAACTGAAACACTGGTTCTTCTTGAGCCTTAAATATGCCAGCCTTTGGACTGGAGCTACACCAGCAGCTGCCCCGGGTCATCAGCTTGCCGACTCCAGATCTCATGACTTCTCGCCCTACATGATCACATGAGCCAGTTTCTTGTAACAAATCACTCTATATATATTTGGTTATAAATATATATATATTTGGTTATTTATAAATATATATGGTTATAAATATATACATACATATTTTTAGATATGTTTGTGTGTGTGCACATATGTGTATCCTGTTGTTTTGTTTCTCTCGAGAACAGTGCCAAATATAGCTACCACAACAAAATACCAGACTGGGCAGTTTAAACAGCAGACATCTATTTTCTCATAGCTCAAGAAGTCCAAGATCAACAGGGGCCTCCCCCGAGGCCTCCCTTCTCAGGCTTGCCGATGGCCACCTTCTTGCTGGGCCCCCGTGGCCTTTTCTCTGTGCGTGCACATCCCCCGTGCACCTCTTCTGTCCTAACCTCCTCTTTTATAAAGACATCAGTCTGATTGCATTGGGGTGGGCACCCTAACAAGTTCACTTTAACTCAATTACCATTTGAAGGCCCCATCTCCAAATACAGTCCCATTCTGACGTACTGGAGGTTAGGCCTTCAATGTACAAATTTTGGGGAGACAAAATTCAGTTCATAACACTATGACTATTCTTTTAGTTTATGGCTATTTGTCTTCTGTGATTTTTTTTTTCTTTCTTCTTCCATCATTGTGACCTTCCATATTCTATGTTAAATCTCCCTCAAATCCTAATTGGATTGGGCATTATCTGCTTAATTTGTCTAAAAGATCCTTGATGCTTCATGGCTTGTAGGGCACAGTTGAAAGGCTTTATCCAGACATCACCAAGATCTTCTGGGTCCTACCCCTAACTACTCTTTTCTAGCCTTATCTCTCATCATTCTTCCTCACTTGCCCAAAACCTTATTTGTAGCCATCCCGGACAACTCTTTGTAGAGAGCATTCATCTTTTTGTTCAATTCTGAGGCTTTATCAACAATATGCTTTGAGATCTGCAGCCTCCCTGAACACATATCTTCTAACAATTGCTGCATAATTATTAGTGGGTCCGAATCTTCCTTTCCAGGCAGAATATAATTCTGGAACTTCTTTTTGTCCAAGTAACAAATTGCATTAATTAGTTAAAAGATCAAATATTTGCTAGGTAACTACTTTAGGTCCAGCCTTTTCCTAAGGATCAAACTTCTCAGTCTATTTGGGAGGTGGAAAATATACATGACATAGAGGAATAACAACACAATTCATACTCTCTTGGCCTTCTCCCAAAGATGGCCAACAGAGATAACTCATCCATATGTATTGCTCAGGATTTGGTAGAATCAATGGTTTACAATAAATTGAAACACACTGTCTAATAGAATAGCAACTTGTCTTCCAGCATAACATACACAACAAACCCAGTAAGAGCAAGCTCCAGCAACCCAAGATTTGCCACCTAGAATTAGCCACATCTGGGAAAAACATGAGTGTGACAATCTAAAGACCCTGACTGTCTACCTGGGATGTGATTTCAAAAACTTAGTGTACTTGGATTTATAGGATGAATAAGGAACACTGCCATATTCTAAAATAAAATCACTGTGTGTATTTGGTTACATGGAGAGGGGTAATGTTGTTGGGGACCACCCATAAGCTGAAATCTATACATTAAAACTTCCAGTATGACTTCAACCCCCTAGGATAAATTAGGCAGTTAAGTGACATCAGTCAATTTGTCCTTCCCTGTCAAAACAGTAAGCTACAATATCACTATCGTCAATTATCTGAACAAGCTGCTTACATGGAGAAATAATACTATCACAAAAGAGATCAACAATGCCTTCCTGAAATTTCCAATTTTAATTTCATTTTAAGATGTTAAGGTCAGGTGAGTAACATTTCACCAAAAGGAAACTGTCCTTTCCGGGTCTTAACTAATTGACCAACCTAAAGAGGGGAAGCACACCGAAGGGGGTTTTGAAGATGTGCTAAACGGTGCCTTTATAAAGTTCAAGGGAGAACTGATGAAGTCATGATGGAAGAAATCTTACTACTAATTCCCAAGCTGTTGGCCCAGAGACCATAACTACCATATACAGAGGACGTGTGCTGACATGATATATTAATTTCTGGATGGATGACCAGACCACAAAGCTCTGGGTGTTCTAATGTGTGAGGCAATTGCTGTCATAGCATTCTTGGAGTGATAACTCAAGTAACGGTGCCTTGTTCGGGTGATGTTAATGGAGGCTGAAACAGGAATAACATCCTCAGAAAGTCCCCCATGGTCCAAACGTCAGTGGTGCCTGTGAATTTTTCTGGTCCATGGCTCAGCTATGGGGCCACTGTATTGAACCTTCTGTTTTGAATGCATCCAACCTTGAATTTGAAATGATGGATCTCCTTGGATTTTAAGCCCCTGACACTATTCCATTAATAAATATTCATTTTCCTTTTCTCCCTTCAGTAGCATTTTCTCATCAATCATGACTGAAGTCACAGCTGTGAAAGCCCTTTATCTGTTCTTGCCCATCTCTACACGATTCCGTGCATCCTTACAAAATTATGAAATTATTGAAGATTGGATGTGAACCTTTTGTTTGGTGTGGGTTTTAATTGTCATTGAGCCCATGTTTATTCCCAGAATGAAATCACTTTGTTATTTTTTCTTCATCTTCTTCTAGTACGTGTATAAATCACCCCATTGGATTCTACTGTCTTGTAAAAATAAAAACGATCCCCAAATGTCCAAGAATTACTCAGGGACTATTCAGTGTTCAATATGTCAAAGCAGCCAAGACAGACAGTCAGGAAGAAGATTAGAATCAATGAAGAAAAATCCATCCCAGGCACAAGTTGTCCTGCTGCCAGCACTGTCGGGGAAAGGCCTGCTCGCTCGGCGCTCTCATTACTGAGAGAAAAAGTCTTCAAGCATAGAGCAGGGATGAACCTGCAATCTCTACTGCCTGAGTTCTTAGGACAAATCCACAGTTTATTTTGTCAAAATAGATACTCTTATGGCGTGGCTGTCTGCTGAGCGGCTTTAAGATCCCCTTTATCTCTCAGTTGCCTCCAGACAGGGAACAGAGTCACCTGGGCCACAGCAGGGGGCTCAGCAATAACCCAAAAAGATAGGATGCTGAGCTCTGTAGTTATCCCCTGCTGATGCACCACCAACAGAGGCCCTCTGCCTGCACCAGACTTTCAGCTTGGTCCTCTGTCTCTTCTCATCCTTCCATCCAGCACTGGATAGTATCCAGTCTCCTCCTACCCAATTCAAACTCATTCCACAACTGGGGAACATTTTAAAAGGTTAACATCTGCCTGGTTTCAAATCAAAAACTGACCCAGGTGTTGACAGTGTTGACAATCATAGATTATGGCAACGAACACAGGATCAATGAGTGCATCACAAACCAAGATTCCACAAGCACCTCCTGCAGGCAATGGCCCTAAGCCAGAGTGCACGTTAGCAAAAACAGACTTTGAAAATGGTGGGGTGACTACAAAGGGTAAAGGCAGGGGAAAAGAGAGACAAAGAAGTTGGGGCAGGTTTACTCTGAAGAAAGCAAACATGGAGCAAAAGGGTTCATCTTCCCTTTCCATGGAAAATCTAGGAATATACTGAAAAAGATATCTGCTCCCAAAGCATTGCTAAACTCACACAATGGCAAAAAGAATCCTGGTTTTGGCATCTACCTAGGTTGTCTCTAAAGGCCCTTCTAAACCTTTGATACTGAAACTTTCTGGTTTGGAAGGGAAATAAATCCAGGTCTCTTGGACGGAAGTCAGGGACAGGAGATTGATTAAATTCCTGCCTCCAATCAAAAACTCCCTCATTATCAGACTGGAAACCTGAGGCCCAGGGAAGATGACACTGGACTAGAGTGATGCATCCAGGTGTTCACGTGAGCAGGGCTGAAAGCCAGGTCTCTGGGTTTTCATTCTCAGCCTTTTTCCCCCACACTTCTTAAGTGGGGGTGATATTGGCAGCAGGTGGCTCCTTGCTACTGAAAGCTAAGTGCTAAATGCAACTTCCATTAGCCTGAACAAGTGATCCAGGAATGGCTGCAGGATTGGACCCAAAGACCCCATGGCAGGTTGTTATTGAAGTACCAGCTTTTAACAGAGGCCTCCACAAATGTGTCTCAGGAAGTGCCACCAATAACTGTTGTGGCTTTGAGTGTGTGACTTGCACTTTACCATGGTTTCTTCATTTCTAAAATAAAACATGGAGCCAACTGCTTTTACAAGAATGCTGGAAGAACAAATTAATGATTAATTATGGCACAAAAAATGCCATGAAAATTACTCTTACTTGACATTATGATTTTCAACAAACCTGTTGTTATAATTATGTGTCCAACAAGTAAGACTAAATATTGAAAATTTTTTTAACTTAAAAGATGGCAAGTGAAATAGGAATAAAACAGCTTAATACAATACAAGCTCATAAAATATTCCACTATCATACTTGACATGCACAAATCTCCAGCACCAGCTGCCCAATGTGACAGACTCCCGACAGGCGTGCAGTTCTTCACATCACGGCCAACGAGTACAGGATGCTGGCATACTCTCCGACCTACTACGATGATGCCAGAGAGAAAAAGGAAGCTTACAGATTTAAGAGAGGTACTCGAAAACTAGGAAAAATCTGTGTGAAGTTTCTGGAGAGAGAGAGGTTTGGTGGTCAAGGTTAGACAGTGGCCTTAAATGGGGCAGGTCAGGGCCCTATTGGAAGACACCTGGTCTACCACTCTGAGTTCCACTATGGCCCCTGGCATATCATTTTCTGGCTTCCTTCAACACAGGGTGGAACACAGTTGTTTTCATGGCCCCAAACATCCTATACACAACAGTATCACAGAAGGGGATACCCTGGAATGGGGAGAAATTAAGCAATTCTTTTGGGAGGGGCACAAGGAATGATCAAGCACAGATATCAACACCAGAGGCTCTATATCCCCCTAAACTCACCAAGTGGAACAATCTAGGACCTAAGGTTCATTCCTCCATCCAGATGCCATTACTAGCCAAGGTAGTTGGTGGCCCCTAGGATGTAAAGATGAGTTCATAGAGAAAAGTGAGGTAGCTAAAGAGAATGTACACTGTCAAAATTTAAAAAATGGAACAATTACAGCAGAAGATAGAATATATACCAAAAAGAAGACAGGTCTTTAATCAATTTGGACTTAGTTTTCTTATAATTTGTGCATATGTGAGCTATTCTTCCAAAATACATACCAAATGACCTATTTACTCTTTCACTAATTTGTGATGTTGTCTTTGTCATATGTCAAGTTCAGATATATATGTGGATTAAAAAATAAAAACAGACTGTGAAAGACAATAGTATTAAATTTACGGAGGAAATTTAGTAGAATACATGTTTACCTCAGATTGGAAAGGTATATACCTTATGGTGGAAAAGGTTTTATTAAACAAAACTCACTATGCATAAACCATGAGTGGAAAAAAAAAACTAAACAAAAAAAGGTATCTGTTCCTTAAATGTCACCTGTGCATAGGTCACAATGAGAGCAGCCTGGAAGAAGATATTGATAAGTACTTTCTAGATATATGAAGAATTTTTACAAATCATCCAGAAGGAGATAATAAGACCAATATCACACAAGCAAAGGATGCGAACAGGCAACTCAGGAGGAATCTGAAAGGCCAATAATAGACGCTCACACTCAGTAGTCATCAGTGAGTATCATTTTGCAATCATCAGATAAGCAAAAATTAAAAGTAGGTAACATTAAATGTTGGAAATAGAAATATTCATGCACTGTTGGTGCCATTCTGGAGAAAATCTGGCAGAACTCAGTGAAATTAAATATACACGTAGACCATGACCTAGCAATCATCCCACCCCTGAGTGCATAACCCAGAGAAGCCGCCTCTCGAGTCCACTAGGAGGCAATGTATGAGGAAGTCCGGGCCCACATTATTTGTGACTGCAGCCTACCTGCCCATGACTAGAAAATAGTACATGAAATATGATGGGAGTCTACCATGAAAAACTCTGCCACGGTCGAAATCACCAATCAGTTTTGCATAGAGTAATAGGAGAGTATGAAGCAAAAAAATAAAAATGAGATTTCAGTTAATTGCTATTTATAGGAATTAAAGTATACATAACAGGTTTTTTTTTAAGGATGCACAAATAACTAAATAAATATGGACGTTGAGTTGGAAGGATATACGTTAAATACACTGGAGAGAGTGCCAATGCAAGAAGGGGAGAGGGAATGGTATTGGCAAAGGAAAGTAACACAATTAAAATGAGATGAAACAAAATAGGCACCTTGCATGGGATGACAATGATACTGCACTATTCATTCACGCATGCGTGCACTCGCTCACCTGGTGACTATGTGTCAGGCGCAGGGCCTACTCGCACCTCGTACGCATGCTAGGATTACAGACGTGAGGGGACAGACAAGGTTCCTGCACTCACGCAAGTTCATACTGGCAGACTGAGAACAGAACTGAGGGTTGTGAGTGAATCAACTGGGCCTCTATGATTCTAACGGAAATTGAGGTGATGATGATGATGATGATGATGATGATGATAATGATGACATTACATTGGAAGTGACAGATATCCCAAGTTTAATCATTTCCAAACCTCATTGGCATATATATTTCAATGAAATGAGCTTTGGCAAACTGGCTGTTGAAGTTTGGTGAATTTCCTCTGAAGGATTGTTTAGACCTCTAAACCCTAACACAGAAATTCACTGTGGAAAGACTAAGTTATTTGTTGCCCGGCAGCATTTTTCATGCCTTGCTCTGTCCACCAGATACACAGAGCACTCCTATGACAGTGGATGGGGAAAGAAAACATAATACCACCTGATTAGGCAATTTTTACTACTGTTATCCCTCATTAGGTTTCTCCCTGGCGCCCAAACATAGCCTGGGCCTCTGTTGCTGTGCTGGGTTCTGTTCTTTGTGAATGGATCTGCCTCTAATCCAGGTAGTCAAAGGTAAAAGATGGAAATGGATTCCCTCTAGAATAGAGAAAGTGCTGGTCAGTGCAAAGTGAGCACTTCGCCCAACCCCTTGCCACTCTGGGTCCTACCTTAAAACCACTCTGAAGAAATGCATTTTGACAAAATTTGCCCATGCAATCTGCGTTTACAAGACAAAGCAATGGCTTTGCAACTTCAAACAGTGGCACAGGTGTGTGGGTTTGTGCTTGCAGAAGTGGGAGCAATAGGTTGGGGTGGACGGAAGAGGGGATTAGAATGTCCTCTGGGGATAGCACCTAACCTCAAGTTTGGAACTAATATATCTCATTCTTAAGGATGCTTCTCAGAAATTCAATTTCCAAGAAAAGGGCTCATTTCTTTTAAGACCCCATCATTTGCTATTTCTACCTTTCTTAGACACTAAACATCCTGGATTCCTCCATTTGTCCCACGTTTCTCCCTTTCCCCTCCCCATACGTTTTTCTGCTTCTCCTGGAGGGGAGTCACAACCACAATCACCCAGACTATAGATAATGACTGAGGCCAGAAGTAAAAAGAGATTTCCAGAAGAAAACATGTGTACTTTCTCAGGGTCAAAGCACAGCACTTAAATAAAACCTTTAGACACAAGGTTTTCAAGACATCGCAATACCCTCCGGTGTTGGCAGGGGTACAGAGAAGTGAACACTGTAACGGCACTTGGCAATGCATTTCAAGGGCTTTATACATGTCCCCAACCTCTGACCAGTAATTGCTCTTATAGGAATTTATACATAGGAAATTATCAGAAATATGGACAAAGATTGACATTTAGAAATACTTAATGCAGCATTGTGTACGTGACCCATATGTCATCTGAGGCCTTCCTGTCCTTTGAAAATTAAATAAAGTCATTCCAAGAACCTCTTTCATATCCTATGGAAATTCCAATGTCTTCTTCAAGATTTCTGAGGATTTGCAGGGGCTTAACTTTTAAGTTCCTGTAATAAATGAACTCTAAATCTTCCCAACATCAACCTAAATTCAGAGCTTTATACCAAGAAAGGTCAGGGACTATGGTCCCTTTTCTTAACTTTCTTTCCAAAACAAACACCTGGAGTTTGTGTGTGCTTCAGTCTTGATAAAGGAATCAGGAAAAGGAGGAGAATATACGCCATGGGAACACCTTATATTTTAACATTAAAAGACCCTTCTCAAAAAATTCCTTTAAGTTGCCCAGGCTTGCAATCAAATGCTGGCCTCCTCAGCGTGGCTCAACTCACTGCTCCTTTCTGTTTTAATCGCTTACTTCCCTTCTCTCGCTTCGCTGCTTGCCCTAGCCCCGAATTTTATCCAGCACAATAAACAGAACGTGGTAACTGTCTCTGTTTTGCTGTCTACAGGTAAACTATGCCCTCACAGCCACACCAAAGAGGCTTTTGAGATATTTTCCTAAAAATGGCCAGTTATGTAGGATTTCTTTCCTGATAAAGACATGCAGAATGCAAACTTCTCTGTTTGTCAGCTGATATCATCCTGCTTTCATGGGATGTCCGGAACCGTGACCATCATTTTTGCAACTACAGGGAGAAACACACAAAGGCCAAGAATGGAAGAGTAGGAAGGGCCGTGGGCCCTAATAGCATTATTGAGCTGCAAAATTAATCTGAGGAGGAATTACCACCATTATTCTTTTTGTGATAAATAATAAATGTTCCTTACTTTTTATCATTATTCAAAATATTTTTACTTGCAGCCAATGACATCTTAACAGATGCATGATATATGAAGTTCTTTTAATATCTTTAAGCCTAATCTTCCCATCTTTACTATGGGAATTATAATAGTAATTTACTATATTGAGTTCTTGTTAAGATAAAATAATGTCTACATATAGTAAATAATTTATACACATTATACTTGTCATTCATTCACTAATTCATTTCCTGAATAATGATTAGGTGTCTTTAGCAATATGATCTTTTATGCCTTGTTTTTTCACAAACCTCACCAAAAATGCCTTTGCTCTGAATCCATCTCATTCACATGTCATTCACCTAGCGTGCTCTGTGCTCTTTTGACTCTGTGTTTACTGTTCCTCTGTCCTGGTCTTTACTTTCCTTTTTCAAGACCTAAGGAACTTATCCCTTCCTGACTTTCCTACCTGCAGAATATATGCGTCATTTTGTTTTCCTCTGTGATCCATAAAATGTGTATATGTCTCCATCGGCATGTTTCATGAATATTGATGGGAATTTGATGGTATTAAGGCAAGGGTCCAAAAAAGAAAAATTGAATTCTACTAATCAATGCTTCCCCCAATGGGATTCTGAAGGAAATATTCTCAAGGAACTATAGCCAAATGGGAAATAAGGTACTGTTATTAGCTCAGAGTGTCCACACTGGATGCTGAGCCCCCTTAAAAGTTAGATTGAAGAAATGGGTTTGGCTCAAGGCCAAAATAAGGCCTCCTATTTCTTCCTTTCCATTGAAGTCTAAATGTAGCCTATTATCCCCATCATAGAGACCACAGGAAGGAAAGATCAAAGCAAAAAAAAAAAAGAAGTGGTCAGGCACTAAAGAAGATGGCACCTTGGTTTGTCAATTCTATAACATCAAACATTGCAGAATAGAGAGAGGGACATGAACTAGTTCCTTCCTAAGGCCCGGCTCCATCCAGGTCTGGTTACCTGGGGACAATAAGAAGTGCCTTGAACTCTGATCAATAAGGTTGTCTTCTTTGGGACATTTCTGATGAAGGGAGAGGAGACTAATATTTCCTTTCCCAATATCATGAGTATGATTAACTTTTAAATATTTATGCCTTGGCTACCTGTGTAGCTATACCACTGTTCAACAATATTTATTGCCCTAGCCAAGACGTTTCTGCCTGTGGCCATGTGACTTTCTTTGGCCAATGAAGTATGAGCTTCTCACCAGATGACAACACTTTTCTGGTTAAAAGCTTAAGAGCCAGAACTTGCTTCACCAAACTATGACCTCACTGTCAAGGTCACCAGCAATGTTCCAGAAAGTGGCCATTCCATCTTTCTGGGGCCTGGGGTAAGGATATGGCTGACACAGAGGAGAGCCCCCCCAGCCAGTCATCAATAAGCAAGTGGTGTGCGTGAACAACAAAACTTGTGTTTTTGAAGTAACTGAGATGTTCAAGATGTTTGTGGTAGCAGCACAGCCTACCCAATCCTGATGATCCCGGGAGTTCTTCTACTAATAGGAACACAGCCATCATGGTATCATCAGAGCCTACACAAAGCTCAGCACACATGCATGCTCAGTGCATCTGCCGAATAAACTAATAAATGTTTTAAACCAAAACTAGTGTTTTCTTCACTGAAGACAACATCTAGTAAAAGATGTTAGACTTTGGAGTGACAGATACTCACTTTAAAATCCCACTTTGCTACTTACTAGTTGTGAAAACTTAGGCAGTTCAACTTTCTACAACTCAGTTTCCTCATTTAAAGGAATATTTTGTTCGAAATGCCTTCCTTTGAGGGGTTCCTGTGAGTGTTAAATGAGATAACATGTATAAAGAACCCGGTATGTTAGCAGGACATCATATAGATGCTTAATACATTACATTTAGTATTAATGACATTGTCTATTTTTTATTTTATGCAACAAAACTGCACACAAGTGATAGCAGTGGAGGTAAAGAAAAAGAGTAATATATTACAGATATTTCTGCAGTACAATCAATAGTGCTGAATAATTAAATCATTGTGCAGGATTGAGGAAGAAGAGGGGAGAAGTGAAAAAGAGGACATTACCAGATTCACTAAAGAGGTGGCATGGGTACTGCTCTTTGATCTCATTAGAGCAGAGGGAACAGATTGTGTGTGACTTGGCCTGGATGTTGTGTGGGGGCAGAGGATTATAAATTCAATTTTAGGTACCTTGGATTCCAGAAGGCTGTGGGTCATCTCTGTAGAGTTACTGAGTTGATAATTGAATATATAGGTCTGAAATTTTGGAAAGATTTATGTCTGGAAATATAAATGTTTGTTGATCAAATGAATGATTGAATGGTTGAACGGGGGCCAAGAGAGATGAGTTAACACTAAATGAATTATTTGGTGAGCACATTTCACATTTGTTAATGGAAAAAAGACCAAACTCTGTAAAATAATTTTGAAGAGATTTACTCTGAGCCAAATTTGAGGACCGTGATCCAGAACCACACCCAAGAGGTCTTGAGCAGTGGACCTGGTGTGGGTTACAGTTTGGTTTTATACATTTCAGAGAGACAGGGGTTACAGGTAAAGTCATAAATCAATACATGGGAAGCATACATTGGTTTGGCCCAAAAAGGCGGGACATCTCAAAGCGGGGGCTTACAAATCATAGGTGGATTTAGGGATTCATTAGTTGACCACTGGCTGACAGAGTTAGGTTTTGTCCAAAAGACCAGGAATCAGCTGAAAGGAATGTTTGAGGGTCTTTTATCTATCACGTGATGTTATACCAGAATCAGGTTGGAAAGAAAACAACCTCATGAAAAACCTGTTTACTGAGATTTTATCATTTGTAGGCATGACTCATCTGGCCTCCTTAGGAAGGAATTTTGAGGAAAAGAAAAAAGATCAGAGTTTAGTCCTCAATACCCTTAGGCCTGTTAATGGGTTACGAAGGATGTCCCCAAGAAGGGAGGGGGACATAATAAGGCATGTCTGACCTTCCTCCTGGCAGGCAATTTAGTTTTAGGATATTCCTTGGGCCATGAGGGGGTCCATTTAGTCAGCTGGTGGGGGGTGAGCCTTAAAACTTTATTTTAGTTCACACATTTCATGTGTACATTTTTGCATAACCAGCAATTGTTTATGGGAAAGGGATCAGTCTACCGTGAACCTGATTTGTATGTCCTATTCTGAGGGAAAAAAAAATTATTAACTATTTCGAAACTTCCAAAGTTGGATTAAAAGAGACCATGTCTATTTAACCAAATATAAAGACAGTCATTGAAGATAAAGCATTTGGGAAGTGTAAAAAGAACTAACCTTATTAAGCAAAGTTTTCACAATGTCAATTTTTAGTACCAATTTTTGTGTTTCATACATTTTAGTCAGAAGTATCTTAATTAGTAGTAATTATTAATCACAGATGGAAATGATAGAAGATGATGGAGTTTCCCGAAATTATTCATTCAACACCTTTTTTTAAAAGCATCAACTCTTCGAAAGGTATTGCCCTGGCCATATTTCAGGATGACAAATTAAAATCCAACATTGATTCTTACCTTCAGGAAGGTCACAGCTTCGGATGGGCTGATGATGCAGAGCGTGATAAGGACTGAGACGACTCCAGCTTGGGTGGAGCAGGCAGCGATGACTTCCAAGGAGGCTGGTAATTTTTTGTGGGGATTGTGACTTTTGAACTGTGCCTTAAAAATTGAGCATTATCTGTGTATGTAGAGAAAGTGGCTTGAGGAGGGCATTATACAGGGGAAAGTCACAGGGGCTAAGGTAGAGAAGTGAGAAAGGATGCAAAAGAGTGAAAACCTCAATTTGATTATAAGTGAGTATTTATAAAGTAGTAAGCAGTGGGAGAGAAATGTAGATTAGGGCCAGGTCCTGAGGGATTTTTTAATATCGGGCTAAGGAATGTGGTCTTTATTCTGTAATAGATAATAAGACTCCATTGAAAGAACTTGAGCAGAAGAGAGATTGACTCTTATGGGGAGTTTCAAAAGAATGATATTTAGGGGCTTTCCTGGGGATAGGTTTTCTCATCATAAAGTGAGGGAAATAATATTTACTGCACGAGGATGGTTTTAAATGAGATAACCTATATAATGCCTTGGTTGGTAATAGATTCCTTCCCATCCGCTTTCCTGAAAGTGACCTGATAATATCCACCTGCTCCTCATTAAGACCTCACAGGCAGCGACTGCAACAACACGGAGATATTAACAAGGGCAGGTGCTGTAAAGGCAGCTGGAGCCCCACAAGCAAGAATTTAGCAGATAAAGCAAAGGCAAGCAATAAAAAGAGAAAGGGGGGAAGAAATGTTTGCCAAGGGCTGTTGAAAAGAAATAAATTGGAAACCAGTTATGCATGTATCTGGGACACTGCTGTTAACTCAGGAAGGGAGAGACGGCTTACAAAGAGAGCTTCAGTGGGTCCTAGAGCGCCCAGGAAACCGGACCCCTGGGCTGCGTGTGTGTGTGCGTGTGTGAGGGGACAATTCCGCACATCCCAGCTGCATCGGCTGGCAGAAAGAGCTGGGGCTCATCATCACGATTGTTTCATTTAGGAAAATTACTCTCATCAAGTTGCAATTGTGACAACATAGCAGTGTCTACAGGCAAATTGACACTTGCAAAGTTCCTACAAAAAAATCTGCAGAGATGGGAGCAGCCACCCTCAGGGCACCACGAAGGACTAAATGTATAGATGGAAACAACTGAAGATGCTTCCCTACTGTTGCTTGGGTTAAGTTCTTACATATGCTGAAAGGTCCACTGAGGTAACCTCAGACTCTAATCCAGCAACCAGCCGGGTATTGGCCTGGCCACTGAAGTATCATTGTCATCAGTGCTCGTGGAACAACGTACTCACTGTTTAAGAAAGGGGCAATGCTTAATTCTTGCTCTCCAAGGAGTTCAGAGCCTAGGTAACGACAGACAATATGCCAGCTTAGAATTGTGAAGCCCTCAAGGCCCCCATGAAATGTGCAGACAGATACTGAGGTGTGGAGATGCTCAGAGCGGCTGTGTATAATTGAACTGCTACAATCAGGGTGCTTCCTGGAAGAGGGGGCACATGAGCTGAAGTTTAAAGAATGGATAAAAGGGAAATAAGAGAGAAGTAAGCTAGGATTGATAACACAAGGTAAACCAAAATAAGGGTGGGTAACCAGTAATGGCAAAGTTAACTCAAAGACTCAATGACTCTGCTCTTTCTGCTTAGTCTTTCACAGGTATTCAGGTTTCACAGGTATAACCATCAAAATATCTAGGGAAATGTTTTAAAGTCACAAATCACTTTCCTTCCTCCTAACATATCTCCTCCACGGAAACTATAATACTAATACACGCCTTTCTGGAGGACCTTGCAAGGCAAGCCTTCTGCCTGGCTCTGAGAAAAACATGGAGCTCGGATTGTTTTCTAAGCAGCCCCAAATCATCCCGGCTCACACCAGAGATCCCAGGCAAAGAACTGTTTGTTCTTCTCTCACAAAGAGAGAATGTAAGCTGCATATGGCAAGAATGTTATTGAATGAATGAATAAAGGAATGAATGGATGGATGGATGATAAATGAACAGGGTAGATAAACCTTCCAAAAGAACTTTAAGCCAAGGGCCTCATGCAAACCCTAGCAAGAGGGGTTGGCAACTGTTCACGTATATAATTATCTGGTGACTGAATTCAATGATGTAAGAATTAAAGGCTAAAAGAATAAATAAAGCGACTAATGAATATTCTACTTCTAAAAGTGTCAAAGTTTTACTCCCAGCAAGAAAATACAGCTAGCGTGCCATGGGCCAGCTCTGTGATGTGTGCACTGCAGCACTCACCTCAGTAGCAGAGTGGAAGTTCCCGGCTCCCCTCTCAAAGTCCTGCGGGACACCTAACTGAATTCATGTCCTCTCCCAACTGTGTGCACACCTTGCACAACGTCACAGCTGTGTGTGACCACAAAACCTACTGGATTACCTAGTCAGCTTTTAGGGATATCAAAATAAGCCCATTTTATGGATGAGAAAAATGATACTGATCCAGACTGAGCTTGAGTTGCAACAATTGCAGGATTCTGCGGTTTGGACTGTGTGGACTTCATGGGTTGGATCACTGGTGCCAGGAGAGGGATCAGGAGAAGTATTAATATCTTTCCTATCTCTTGGCTTAATTCACTTGTGATCTCCTTTCCAGACAGATCTAATGGACTTTATCTTACCCTACTCATAAGTCATCCAGTCCCTCGTGGCAATACCTAGACTCAAGACAGCATAGCCTCCAGCCCGTGTCTATTCTATGCACATCACACTGGGCAACCTCAGCAGTGTGTTTTCCTTCCTGGTTGGGAACAGGGCTCTTTAGGGGTTGTGAGCATCAGTGAAATTTTCTATACAAACCTTCATGTCCTGAGAATACACACGTGGCTGTCAAAAGGCACGATCTGCAGACAGAGGCTCCTACCAGACCTTCAACTCTGGGACCCACGATGCATAGAGGATATTTGCTCATCACTAAAATGTTGCTGACTGCCGCTCCCTCTCCACAAGGACACTGCCCAAGTCCCCAGCGAGTGGCCTTCCACTTGAGCAACAGCCCTCCAGTGTGACTCAGACAAGCTAAGTTTTGCGTGGCATTTCATTTAGTTAAGCTACATAAAGTAGTAGCTTGCTTTGGCCACCTTGCGGTAGAGAATTATCCCCCCCAATAGCTAAAATGCTGAGGGACCACATTGCCTTTGTGTCCACAGTTCCTGGTTTGCATGAGAGTTTTGTTCTATTCATAAATCTGCAAGCCTCAGTCTTTGTCTTCTGAATATGGGCAGACTCTCCACCTGTAGAAACTTGTATTCTGTCTGAGGAACAAGCACAGCTCCATCCTAGAGAGCAGCACGAAAATGAGCTCATCCCAGCAAAGATGGGGCCCATTAGATATTCATCTCAGTCTTGGACACAGGCAGAGCAGGAAGCCAGCAAAGTGCCAGCTGCTATTGAAGCCAACGATGAGACATGGTGGCTGTGACCAGGAGATGACTCGGTGAGGCTGAGGGTGGCAGGAGTGTTGGGAGTTAGGCTGGCTGCCTGGAGTGCAGAGACATGATTTTCTGTACCTTCTTGCTGTCACTCACAGTGCTTTATATAGCTCCAATGTCATGCCGCATCAGCTGCACCTGTGCCCTGCGTGACGACTTCCAGACTCAGATAAATACCATCAGCAGACCTGAGGATGATGGGCACAATGGAACACCCTCGTGATTGATCTGTTTGTTTCCATCCTGGCTCTCGGTCTATTAAATAAACACTAGTATTTTGGAGGAAAAGCAGGAAAAATGACTATTGGGTGGACTTTATATTTCTTGTTTGGTTTGGGAGATGGTGGTGGTTGTTTGTGCTTTGGTTTTTGTTTTCGTGGGTGTTTTTCTTTTTATTTGGTGGCAATGATTTTTTTTTCCAAATAGATCCGGACACGAGCAGCAGGACTTTATTTGCCAGGTCCAATTCCTCACTGACTACACTCCACAGCTGGCAAGATGTCAATGATTAGCTGATTTCTGCACGCTATTGCAAAGTTTGCTCTGTGGCCAGATTCCCATGAGAAGCAGAGGGACCATGTGATGTCCCCAGAGGCTGCACCCCTCCACACTCCCAAAGCCAGTCCTCTCACATCGAGTTGATAGATAGAGTCTAGAATAGATCACACATTTTCCCTCATTTTGCACAAAGCTGGCTAGGATTTGAGAGCAATGTTATGCTTAGCTGCTGTATAATTCATTGCATTTTTGGATTATATAATTTTAGGGAAAAATTATTTAAAAGAAAAGTATTTATGAATGGAGTTATTAAGAAATTCTAGGTTATAAAGATCCACTGTCCTCCAAACTTTGACATTGATTTTATTTTCCAGTTTTTAAAATCCTGGAAAAAAATTACTCAGAATTTGAGTGTCCCTTTTCTTCCTTATCTATTCACCCAAGGGAGTCCTTCAGTTAATATCTTACCATTTATTTCCCTATAAAATTCAGATGATATCACTGAGAATTTCGTGATTGGAGTGTTTTAAAACTGCTTTAAGAATCACTTTTTTCCTCATGCCCTCCAGAGAACACTGTACCTTAGGGAGTCATTATATCAACACTGAGTACACAGGACCTTGGAACACCACCGGTTAACTCTGTCTGCAGCCCCGTTGGGCCTTGAACCAAGTGATCCTGGCAACAATGTGAAAGGAACCTGCGTGTCCTTGTAGCAACTGGTAGATTCTAAGAGATAAATTGGTGACTCCTTGCCTCTGCTCATCCATTCTCCTGTGGTCAGCCTCGAATTAAAGAGTAAGAAGTAGAAACATAAAAAAATCGTCTGTGCATCATGAGAAAACTACCTCCGATTTTCTCATTTTGTGTGGTCTGTGTGCCAGGGCCGGAATACCTATTGTTTGTCTCTGATCTATAATGAGACAAATATAGAAATGAAAAGTAAACACAGAGATACTTGTATAGCAATTTGACATTGTTAAAATATCAAAGGAAGTTAACTGTGGACTTAACATTTTTGAACAGGGTACAGACTAGCCTGGGTGTTGTCAGACTTAGCAAATTGCATTGGCCCAAACTGTATTCTAATTATGTGTAATAGGATAAATACATCTGTGATGGATTAGAAATAAAAAATGATAGAGAGATGATGGATAGATAGAAAGAACAGATAGAAGATCCTATGCCACAGATGGTTTGAGAAGCACAGTCCTATCCTTTTCACCAAACTTGTAAATTACCTGTTCATTGTCCTGCCTATGAGAGTGAACGTAAACTCCATGAGGGCAGGAACCAATGCCTGCCTTCTTCAACACTCTGTCACCAAAACCTATTGCAATTCCTGGTTTTTTGAATAAATAAAGGAATGACTGAATGCATGGCGTTTAGAGTTCTGCCTCCCTCTCAGGTTTGGTAGGCACTGAATGTCAAGAGAACGAGATCTCAACATTAGGTACATTTGTTAAGTCACGACAGGGATCACTCATAAGCTCTCACTCTCCCCTCTCAATGTCTCCCAGCCTTCAATATTGAGGCAAGGAGATAGAAGACTCAGGAATACATCTCCAAATTTATAAGCATGCCTCTAGAGAAATATGATTCCCTCTATAGAATTCATCTTATCACCATCTTTTCAGAACCACAGATATTCCAAAAGCAGAGTAAAGCCGATATTTCTTATTTCCCTTATTGTTTGGAAGTTATCAGTATCCCACAAGCATGCCATGGTTCTTTATAAACTTCAGAGATCAAATGAGGTTAAAGCTTCAGGGCTTCTGACATACCAAAAAACCACAAAAGTCATGACTTTTTTCTCTTAGAGCAGTTGTCCCCAACCTTTTTGGCACTAGGAATCAATTTCATGGAAGACAATTTTTCTGTGGACTGAGGATGCGGGGGTGGGGTGGAGGGGTGAGGGGGTGCAGAGCTCAGGCAGTGATGTGGGGCCAGTTTCCTAACAGGCCAGTAATGAGCCATGGCCTCGGAGTTGGGGACTGCAGCCTTAGAGGACTCATGAGAGACAGACCAAACTCACCATACCACGATATTTTGATTTTAAATATATTTTATTGGCAGGTAGTAGAAACGAAAGCATTAGGCTAGAATCTATAGTGGCTCCCACCTGGGAGTGATACAGTCCTGTAGGAGAGACAGAAATGTGTGGCTGCTCTGCTAACCTATTGCTGCATAGCAAACCTCTCCAAATTAAAATGGCATACAGCAATCACCATTTTATTATGCTCACAGTTTTTGTGGGCCAAGAATTCAGACAGACAATGGGATGGTTTTTCTCTGCTCCACACTACCTGGGATCTCAGCTAGGAAGATTCAAATAGCTGGCAACTGTTCGAATAGCTGAAGACTGGAATGACCTGGAGACTCCTTCACTCACATGTTTGCCAGCTCGGGAAAAATGACTCAAACATTGAGCTTAGCTGGGACCAGAGCCATTAAATTTATGGTCTCTCTCTACAGATTGGGTTTCCTCACAACATGGCAGCCTCAGGGCAGCTGACTTCTTATGTTGCATCTCAGGCCTCCAAAGTTAAGGCTTCCTGCAAACAGGGAAGAAGTCATATGACCTTCTTTGACCAAACCTCGGAAGTCACAGTGTCAATTTCACTATACTATATCAGCCAAAGCAAGCACAAGTACACCCAGATTCAATAACATAGGACCCACCTGTTGATGGGAAGAGCGTCCAAGAATGAACAGCCATGTTTTGAAACCTCTTAATAGCAAAAAAACGTGCTGGGACTTAAGAGAGCAGCATCCAGGAGTGTTAAAGCTCTACAAAGCATGTGATAGTCCCATATCTCAAAGAACTGTTCTTCCCAGGATGTCAGGAGTACCCTTGTTTACAAACACTGAACCCCAGCATTGGAGAGCTGGAAGGAATGATAGAGACAACTTCTCCCAAGAACACCACCCCTCTACCTGTCCGTTTTACAAAGAGGGAATCGAGGTTAAAAGGTCTGCCTGAGGTTACTGTGCTGACACTGGACTCCAGGGCTCTTTCTTCCAACTTTGACAGCTCTAAGCTCCTTTTTTTGAGACAAGACCCTTTCTCCAGGTAAATCCATTTTAAAACTCCTAGTGCATAAAATCATCAATGGATGTTAATTAAAACTCACGAAAGTGTGATGAGTAACAGGATATTTACGTGATCTCAAAGTATCTGCCCACACATTATTCACTAATAAAATCAAGGAAAAGAATAACTTTTCAATGGAAAAATCTGGTGGATATCACCTTAACCCAGTGATCAAAGTGAAAAATTGGGCATCATTTGCCACCTGACACAAGGCACTGAGAAGACACAACATCACATCTGTGATATCCCTGCTCCAAATGCACAACATGAATCTAATCATGATCAAGGACCATTCTACAAATCATCGGCCTGTGCTTTTCAAAAAGTGCAAGATCATGAAACACAATCTCTTTATTCTCAAGTGATTCGAAAAAAAATACTATACAGATAGAAACTCAGAAACACAAATAACAGAGTAGAATGATCAAGTAATGGGACAAAATATAAAAATCAGTAAATACGGAAAAGGGTTTTGCACAAGTCCCTGTACTATTTTTGCAACTTTTCTGTAAGTTTTCTATAAATTTGAAATTACATAAAAATTAAAATTTACACCATCAGCAGCAATAACAAAACATTTTATTTGTGAATTTCAGGATGGCATCGTCCCAGCTACTGCAATGAATTCCATTTCTTCACTCTTCAAGCAGTAACAGTTTAGACGAACCAGTGTCCTGAGCTGTGCTTTCCCAAGGTGCTGTCAGGTGTTTAGGAAGTAAATCTGGGCTATTTGGGGAGATGTCAACCAGAATATTTCAGGGTGCAAAGAAGCCCTACCTATAGACCTTTTGGGGTTGGCTTAGTTAGATTACAGGTTAAGCTGGTATAACAGAAACCCAAAATCCAGAGGCTTAAATAAGTTATAAGTTTATATTCCTCTCACTGAACAGTCAGAAAGGTTGGGCAGCTCTGACATCCTCAACCTGCGGCTTCCATCTCTGTGTCCAAATGAGCAGCTTCAGTTGCCATTCCCTGACCAGAATGGGGGAGGGAAAGAAAGACGGAAAGGCACATAGCTTTATCATAAAAACTCAATCTGGAAGTTTGCATACACCACTTTCATTATCACTTTATTGGCCAAAATTTAATTACATGCCACAGCTAGATAGTAGGGAGGTCCAGAAATCAGCACAGCATAATGGTTACAAGTGTGGACACGGGCCATGTTCCCAGCTAAAACTCAGGGTGAGGATAATGTTTTATTATCGAAAGGAAGAGAGTGAGAGAGGATAATGGTATGTAATTAGAGCCTCTGCCCAGGGAAGAGAGATTGAGGGGCTTCTGCAGCACTAGCAAAGCATCACAGCTATGTTCTTGACACAGGGATGGATTTTTGGAGGAGGTGGAAGACCCATGGAGGGAACTGGGCTCCCAAATTAGACACTGTCCTGGTTGGTGTCAATTTGAGTAAACTATATAAGTAGCTATAAGATTTCCAGAGAGCCAAGGAAATTTATTCTGGAGACAAAGACCGATCAAAGTTGCCTCTGCAACAGAGAGTCAGGATTGTCACAGTCAAGTTATTTTCAACATGTTGACAAAATAAAATGCCTCTCCGCACACAAAGGTGTCCACTCCCAAAGTGCACAGCCAACACCCCAATCTAACTGTGCACCAGCTTGCTCCAGGTGCTCAGCATCCTCTCTTGGCGCTTCTCTTCATTGATTAGGAATGCCAGGATTATTTATGCAGTCAACCCTCACTTACTTTATATGGCTGCTAAATAGTTTCCACAAAATAGCAGGCAATTTATTCAAACATTGCTTTTTAAGGGACTATGTCATGACTCGTCGAATTTATGAGTGGCAAAATTGCTTTAAGCACATCTGAAAAAAATGACTTATCCCAGAACAGGCAAGTTAACACAATCTGCATTCTAGTTGATTAAAGCTTTATTTCATTTTTGAGGGTTTTTCTCCAAAATAACATTCCCAAGTGTCACTTTCTCCTCCCCCACTGTGTTCTCACACCTTTGCAGGACGCAGACCCACACGCGGGCAGACTGCAGTGGGCTCTGTGGTTTCTCTCCGGTTTCACTGCATCCCTAGAGAGGCTGACACGAAGCTAAAGTGGGTCCAAGTGGGGACTGTCTGCTTTACTGGACTAGCCATTTTGCCATCTTAACCCCGTCATGAAGACGTGTGGACCACCAAAGCAGGTTAGGCATTATCATCATCGCAGAGACAGAAGAAAAGGCAGGGACACTCATACACTGGGAAACCACAGACCCTGAAGCCTCCAAAGTACCACAAAGAGGTGTCACAGTTCACCATAGTTCACCATGGACCATCTTCCCGACCCTTCCTACACCCCAGATCTAGAGGAACTGACCCCCGGCCCCCTGCCAGTGCCATGTCCAAATGCCCACCTAAGATCTGCTTTGGCTCCCCAAGTTACAGCCTCAGTCGGCCCATCTGCACTGGCCCAAACAGCCTCAAGCCAAGGACTTTCAGAAAGGCTGCCAAGCCTGGCTCATGCCACAGAATTCTCCATGTCAGGAGCAGGAGCAATCCTGGGCCTAACTGCCATCTCCATCATCTCCACTGCTTTATGATACCTGCCCACTTGGCTTTTCGAGCCCTGTGTCCAACCAGGGATTGTTCATGGAAGCAATGTCCATGTCTAGCAGAGAACAGTAGACAGGGAAGAGGCAGCACAGAATGATGGTGACAAGCGTGGTGCTCCAGTACGAGTGGCTGCGTTTGCATCCTGGCTCTGCCCCTTTCTAGCTCTGTGGCATGGGCAAGGGACAACCTTTCTGTGTCACGGTCTCCTTACCATTAAAATCTGGTTGGTAATACACCTGCTTCACAGGATAGTGTAAAATTAAATGAGTTAATACATGTAAATCACTTAGAACCATGCCTGACATAATTAAGGCTCAATAAATATTAGCCGTCATTATCATTAGTAGTGGTAGTACTATTAGTATAGAACCTGAGAATTAGAAGACCATTAATGACCTTGTCCAAAGCAACTTCAATAAATCTCTGGGGTCTGTCAGGCAGTGTGATGGGGATAGATGAGTGAATGAGGGTTGAGAAAGTGGAAACATGGAATTTGGGCAAGAAGAGAACATATTAGAGATAACCAAACAAGGCCACAGGGTCAAGAGGAATCAACTCCTTCTTTGACCATAAAACACCTGGACAGAAATATTATTTATTATTCTAAAGCTTCGGCAATTTTAATGAATTGGTATGAATTTAAGTCAATCTAGTAGCTGCTTTGAATATGTTAATCATAACTTAATTAAGGATAGTACTTCAAAGTTTTCTAAGTGGTTTCATGCATATCTCACTTTATTCGTAAGTCTGAGAATACAGACAAGGCCATTGATTCAACTAGATGCCTTGTCCCAAGTCACGCATCCATCCGGAGTAAACTTCTCTCCCATCTCTAAATTCTTAGTATCACAAAAATGCTTATATATGTTACTTCGATACTCACGAACCCCAGAGAATCTCTACTGTGAATGAGAGCAGGTCTGCTTTGCTAGCTCAGAATTAAAAACTGCCACAGATTCTGCCATAACAGAATCTTCCACGTTATTCCTCCTGGCCAACCCGGGGTCCTTGAGCAAAGCTATTTGCCCACACTCTTACCCCATCCACAATCTTTACCATCTTCCTCTTCTCTTTGTCTTATGCGTTTTCCACCAGGCCACCCTGACACCTGAGCCGAGGGGGAAGCCCCTCTTTTGCACTCAAAATACTGACCATCTGGACCCTCATCCAGGACTTAATCACCCCGCTCCATCACTCCATCAATCATTCTTCTAGATGGGTATCTTACCTCTGTTTTGTCGTTCTTGTTGTTGTTAGAGACAAGGTCTCACTCTGTCACCCAGGCTACAGTGCAGTGGCATCATCATAACTCATAGCATAGGTTGGATTTCAAGTTGGGAAAAGTTCCACCTCCTTAGACTCCTGTACCTGTTGCTAGATATTCTTCTTTCTCTCTAGTTCCACAGGTGGTTTAGAATCTAACAGTGAACATTCTCTTCGACATTTCTCCTCGTTGCGACACCCTGGTCCCGCTGTAAGAGGTTCTGTGCTGAGAGATGCCACTAACCAAGATAAACTTGGCAGTAATTGGTGTTTGCCAGGTCCCTCCAGGAGCTGAACCTGCCAAGCAGGAGGCACGTGGGCAGGGAAGCTGCCTGCCCGAGAGGCCCTCCCATCTCCAAAGGGGGGGCCATGCACTTGCTCCCCCAGAACCATGGCTCACTGAGCATCACCCACCGTGGAGCACGGCATGCTTTTCTCCAGCCACGGCAAAACCACGGTTTAAGACTCTCTTTAGATATTTAAAGCAGTTTAAAGATTTGGGTTTGGCCCTTTATTTTACGTTCCTCTAAGACACAAGCAGCAGCTTTGAAACTGCATTTAGAGTCAGAAGAAGGAAGGGGTTGTAAAAATTGGAGATTAGATTAAGTAAATCCTCTAAATGTAATTTTTTTTCATTACGAATAGAGAGGCCAAGGAAGTAAGAGGGTTAGAATCTTGTTCCTATTATAACAAATTACACCAAATTTATTATCTTACAGTTCTGGAGGTCAGAAGACTGAAGCACATCTCAGTGGGCTAAAGTCAAGGTGCAGGCAGGGCTGCGTTTCCTTATGGAGGCTTCAGGGGGCCCCTTTCTGGCTCCTAGAGGATGCCCACGGTCCTTGGACAGTGGCCTCCTTCCATCTCCATAGCCAGCAATGGAGAGCCGAGTTCTTTTGACATCAAGTGACTTGGAGCTTCTCTGCAGTCACATCTCCCTCTGCCTCCCTATTCTGTCTCTGAGGAAACTTCTGATTATATTGGGCCCACACAGATGATCCAGGCTGATCTCCTTATTTTAAGGTCAGCTGATTAGCAGCATTAGTTGTATTTGCAACCTTAATTCCCCTCTGCCATGTAATCTAATGTATTCCCAGGTTTCCAGGATTAGGATATGGACATCTTCAGAGGGGCTGTTATTTTGCCTACTAGAGTAGATATAATTGCAGCTATGTTCAGCCCCAAACTTAGTGATATGCACATCAAACTCTGAAATTGAGAATACATTTTCAAAGTGGTTGTCATCTTTCAAAGCTGTCATTTCCTACTTCCTTCTATATCCATAATGGGTCTGCCAAGGTTCTGGCCCCAAAGACTGTTGAAGACTCAGGTCCCAGAGATGCAAACTAAAACAGTATCCTCTGTGATGTGGGAAGAGCTCTAAGGACTGTGAGACAAATCTTTGTGGAACTCATTGGCGTGAAAACTCTCTGAACTGCTCTCCCCAGAGCCAATGACTTATTTCATGAATGCTCTCCACATCTTTGCTAAATCATATTGACTGACGACACAGCACGCTGAAGGCTCTCTGCTTGTTGGCTAATTTCTGGTGTATACTAACATGGTCACTTCCACCAATTGAGCTGGATGTTCAGCCATGTCAGTAGTGATGGTACTCAGACCTATTTACACCAGTTGCAATTATGTAATTTAATTGTCACATAAACCAATGAAAGATGAACATGAAAAGAGAGTCATTTTTATGTACACCAAGTGGAATGCCTGGCAAAGACTTGATAAAGCTAAGTCACTTAAAAACAAAAAAAGAGGCATGTAAATTAGAAACAACAGTAAAGGATAGAAAATAAAATCATAAAAATCTCAAAGGATTTTGCCAAAAAGCAGAAGTGGAGCCAAGAGAGGGTAACTAGCAATAGTTAAGAAACTGGAAAGACCAGGGAACAGTGGAGCAGGTGGAGAAAAGCCGTGATGGTTTATTCCAGTAGCATAAGTGGCCTAACCTTGTTTTTACTGTCTGAAGAATGATGTGAATATCACATGTGATCCATCCGAGGATGGATTTGAAGTTGCTCTGGGACATGCTCTACAGCAATGAGGAGTATTTATAAAATGCAAGGAGGGAGCAAGACAGCCCTTTCTCGGTCACAGTACTTACCTTTCCCTGAAATCCTCCCCTGTCCCTGCCAGGAATTAGCAGGAGTCTGGGAAACTCCATTCTGTCTGAAAAGTCTGTCACCCTGTCTGATCCCAAGCTGACAGATAGGACCGTGGGGATAATGCTTCTCTGAAAAACTACTTCCAGAAAACCCTGGCTCTTGGCTTGCTGACCTTTCCCCCTCTGGAGACAGTTACTAATTTGGGAATATTGAAGAGCATCTGGTGCCAGAGCTTATGATCTGTTCTTCCTTCTTGCTCATTAGTGTGTCCAAAGAAGAGGATAACTACTTTCTGTAGTCATAACCTTAAAGCCTCGTGGGCCTTGTGCCCACACATTGTAAGAAGTCGGATCTGGGTCCTAAATGATTCCAAGACAGTGGAAGACAAATCAGAAGCTGGAGCTATGCATTTTCCCGTCTCTGCCTCCTTTTTTTTATATTTTTCCATGTGGATTTTCTATCAGTTGGAACACAGAGTCTGCCGTCTAGTGAGCCTAAGGTCTATGGCTGCTCTAGAAGCAAGAGTTGGGTCATTGAACAAGCTAGAATCCTGGCATGTATCGCAAATGCTACCCAAAATGTATAGAATCCATTTTCTTAGCCCTTTACCAACCCTGGCCCTAAAGAAGAAAGACAAAGAAACGAGTTCTAACAGAAACAAAAGGTGTGATTGCATGCAAGTAAGTCAAGAAATGGATATTTAATATCATTGAATTATAAAAACAGAAAATAAACCAGTAGACTTAAACAAAACATGACAACTGAAGTTTGAAAGAAAAAGGAAGTAGTGTAAGTGACATAAATTTCTCAAATATTAAGCCAATCAGCAAATGATATTTTAAGTTAGTAAATCATACCTAGGTTACTACTGAAAGAATTGAAAATAGAAATAGAGGAAGGTGTGGAACAGGGAAGAAACGACATAAACTTTTTGTTTTCATTGCATACTCTTCTGTCCTGTTTGAATTTGTGTATAAATAGTAAAAGATCTAGAAAAATGTATATTAAACTTTTGAAAATGTATTCATCTAGAGATGGGAGAAGGGAAAGTGACAGAGAATACTTGTATTCATTGCTTTTCCTAACCTATGTATTATTCCCAATAAACCCGTGTTCCTGTTGAAATTAAAATTTGAAAAATTAACAAAGTGATTATCCATTTATAAAGTGAGATATTATAAAACTATTTAAAAGAAAACTAATGGCGTGGAAAATGTAAATAATGTGTGTCCCCACTGCTAAGAAGAGCTGTAAGTCCCCTTCATACACAGGCAAGTGGACCTGACCACATTCAAACAAACAGATTCAGGGCTTAACATATTTTTAAATTAATTGTTTTATCAATTATGAATTCTTTTAAAATCTTTGCTGGAAATAATTAAGTTAAAATAGAAATGTAAAAATTTTAGAAAAATCCTCATATTTCTCATCCCTTAGAGATAACATTCTGTTGTATGGTCTTTCAGACTTTTTTCCATGAATATATAAATTTTCACTCTATACGCAGATATGTACAAACACACAATTTTCTTAAACAAAAATGGCATAATTCCTACTATTCCACAAAAATAATGGGAGTGATTCAAAAATATGTGTATCATTCTTGCACTAGGGCCTCGTTAATTTCTTCGATATTCTTCTAAGTGTATAATATGAACTGCTTTAGTGAGACTAGTGTTTAAAATATTATCAAAATTACAAAGACTTCTGAATTTAAAATGAGTTCAAAGACAATTAGCTTAAAAAGCCCAAAAGGCTTTATTGAGTTAACAGTGAGTTTAAAAAATGAAATTAATTTTAAACCATTGATTTTTTTTCTAAAAGAGTGAGACATTTAAATTGTTTTTTAATTCAGTGTTTTAACTTAAGAAACTGAAATTAAATCAATTTAGCATTTCTGTATTATTTGTAAGTAGGTCTTAATATTTGTATGGCCTAAATACCACAACACACCCACATCCTGGACTGCTTGCTCTTCCTCAGAAAGCTGGATTCTGCAGCCAGGAGGCCTGCCTTGGACAGCATCGTTTGGGAGATTGATGATAGATGGGCAGCACCATTTAGTTCTGGAGACTCTTGAAGCACCCTGAAGGTGATGGTTTAATGCTATGAACCTAAAAGGCATGGGATTGATGCTTTAGGTTAACCCCTGTTCCAAAGGAATCTAGTTTTGGAAAAACTTCATTCACCAGATCTAACCGTTGCCATGCCCTGGAAACCTACCACCTGAGGCCACAGTATCTGCTATCGTCCTCTACTGTGCTTCCTCTTGATGGGAAGACTGCTTCCATTGAGAACTGGAGGGAAAAGTCACTTCCTCTGAGTTCAGGGACCCCTGCAGGACACTGCCACACCATGGTCTTGCATGAGAAGCAGAAGAGCCACACCCCTAAATGAGGCCACAGAGTGGGGAACCCAGGCATCTGACTGGGTAGTGTGATTCATGGAAGAATATTTTAAACCTCTCATATATAAAGCTCTGCTCTGGAAAGCAAGCCCATCAGTGAGTCTGATGTTTATGTTCTAACTCAAGGGCCCTCTAGGAAATAATTGGATGTTCTAGAGAAAATAATCTAACTCCATTATGACTTACTTCCCTAAATGTAAAAATGGGGATACCACATACCTGTGTAATATATTATAATATTTGTAAAATGCTATGTTGACATAGATTTGAGGCCCTGGCTAGAGGCTGGTCAGTTCCCCTTCTTAAGAAGCTGATGAAGTCCATGCCCCCAACCACCACCCTTATCACACTCTCACACTCCAAGCCACTATACATGCACCCTAATCACCCCAGGGCCAGGTAACAGACCATCATAGCCCTTACGCCTGAGAGCCTGCTGAAATTATTCAAACTAGCCAATCCTAAACCAGCTTGCCCCCCCCCTCCGACTTTGCCCTTTCCTTCCTGCAGAAACCATAATGGAGATGCTTGCTCACAGCTCCCCATCCTCCCTCTGGTCTGAGGTGCCCTATTCAGCAGCATAGAAAAGCATAGCATCAAGTGACAGATGCACACCATGGTAGACATCACTAATGTTCATCAGCATTGAGTTCTCTCCTTCCTGGGCACACTGGAGACTACATCTGCTACATCACTTGCACCTGTGCAGAACCAAGTAATTATTTCTGACTAAAGGCTATGAGGGTAAATAATATGTCTTACTTCCAGGTTGATGCAAGAAAAGCCCTGAAAGATATTCTAGTTCTCTTCTCATTTAGAAATGGGCATAGATTACAAAACCACAAGTTCTAACAGGCTGGATAATTGATTCAATAATACTGGGAGCCCCTGAGGAGTAATCTGACCTCTTGCAAATTTTCCCTGAGTGAGAAATTAACTTAGTCCATAAGTCACTGGAATTTGGGGTATTTTCCATTGCAGAAGTCTAGCCTAGCCTATATAATACACAAACAAGTATGTAC
>RJWJ010014241.1:0-38284 GCA_004363605.1 Indri indri | reverse complement strand
AGGCATACAAAATCTTGTCTTTTTTCATGAGTGAGAAATCTTTAAGATGTGTAAGAAAAGTAATTTTATGATTCAACTGAGTATATAGCAAGGGCTAGATGAAGAATTCAGGACCAAAAAAAGCTATAGAATTGAAAGAAGAACTTGGAGTAGGGAATATTTCATGGGAAGTATGAGATGAGGGGTTGGAAAATGAGCAGTGAGCAAGGGTAGAAGCAGGAGCACGGAAAGTTCCTACACAGAACAGGGTGTGGGCCTACTTACCTGAATGGGGCCTTATTGTAGCCATTCTTTGTAAATATCTTATAGGTCACAGGGACCAACTGCTTGTAATACAGAGGTTTGTTATATTTTGAAAAAGTGTCATGGAAAATGGTAAAAAGTTTATTTTCCAAAAGTAGATTTTGGAAAATACATGACTTTCCACCTAAGGGATAATCAATATTCTTCACATTTCCAGACTAGTAACGCTCAGCATATGATGAAAGGGTAGAGAGAGCCTGGTCTTTAGGTCTGTCATTCGCTCCTGCATAAAGTATCTGCTTATGTTTATTTTACATGTAACAAATTAATCTATCAATTAATTTTGATGTATTCTAGCCATTCAGCTTTGCAGCAATTTAATATTCACTCTAGGATGACACTGTTATGAACTGAATGTTTTTGTCCCCCCCTCACATCCAAATTTGTATATTGAAGCCTTAACCCCCAATGGGGTGGTATTTGGAGATGGGGCCTGTGAGGGATAATAATGATTAGATTAGGCCGTGAGGGTGGGGACCTCATCATGGGATTAGTGCAGTGGTCCCCAAACTTTTTAACACCAGGGACCAGTTTCAGGGAAGACAATTTTTCCATGGACAGGGTTGAGGGGATGGTTTGGGGATGATTCAAGCACATTACATTTATTGTGCAGTCAAACCTCTCTACTAATGATAATTTGTATTTACAGCCGCTCTCTAGCACTGGCATCATCGCCTCAGCTTTACCTCAGATCATTAGGCATTAGATTATCATAAGGAGCATGTAACCTAGATCCCTCATGCATGCAGTTTACAGCAATTTACAGTAGGGTTGGTGCTCCTATGAGAATCTAATGCCGCTGCTCATCTGACAGGAGGCGGAGCTCAGGCAGTGATGTGAGGGATGGGGAATGACTGTAAATAGAGATGAAGCTTCCCTATCTATCTCACCTGCTGTCACCTCCTGCTGTGCGGCCTGGTTCCTAACAGGCCACAGACTGGTAGTTCTTCCTGGCCCAGGAGTTGGGGGCCTTATAAGAAGAGGAAGAGAAATTCTCTCTCCTCAAAGCACACATGCACTGAGAAAAGGCCATGTGAGAACACACTGAGGAGTCAGCCATTTGCAGCCCAGGGAGAGAGAGCTTTCACCAGGAACTGAATCAGCTGGCACCTTAGTCTTAGACTTCCCAGCCTCCAGATCTGTGGGGAAATACATTTCTGTTGTTTAAACCACCTATTTTCTGATATTTTTTTACTTCAGCCCAAGCAGGCTAATACAGACAGATTTAATTTTTTGAAAGTTGTTTGATACACATTATTTTTCTTTGTAATGGATATTTGGGGAATTAGCAACTCAAGGATGTCTCTAAAATCTGCTAATTTGGGGTGGGATGATAAACTCCCATTAGAAGGCCAAGAGACTCTTAGTTTACTGACTTTGATTCAAGTAACAACTGTGGTCCCCACTATGAATTCTATTCCCAGATTTTAAACCTGGTCTTTGTTAGAAGTACCTGGATATGGTGGTTTTTGCTATACCTTGCTATACCTCAAAAGAGCCCACTTAGATTTTGTTTTCTGAGAGAGGAAAAATACTCCGTCAAACAACTTATAACCCTTAAGTTCCAGAAAAATTTTCTGCCATTTTCTTGTTTTTAGGGATGGGGCATCTTGAAAAGAAGTACAGAACTTTCTTAAATATATTCCAAAGATGTCATGCCTGGGTTTCTGAGTTCCTGAGTTTCTGACATAGGTCTGTCATAATTAGGGACTCAGTTACTTTAAACTAACCTCCTAGACCAACCAGATGTTAAGGAACTTTCATTTATCTCCTAGAGAGAAGGTAGGCTATTGGCTAGAGAAGGAGTCAGCTTGGCTTTATGCAGCTGCTACCTGCCAGACATGATATCCATTATTGGTATTAACTTGTTTTAATGACTGTTATACTATCGAAATTTTCTTTACATTAAAGGATATCTAATTTATTAAGTTCCTGTGTGACTGAAAGACCTATTGTATTACATATTTTTAAAATAAACAAATGCTTAATATTAAATACATGCTTTCATAATCTCAAAAGATAGGAAGAATGCTATATTCAATTCTATGTTATCTTTGAATATATCTAAAATGACATTAGAAATTCATTGATATGACATGACTGTGACATAGACATGTATCTTAGAGAAAAGTAAGACAAATTTCATGTGGTGTTCATTTATTATTTCTCTTGTTAATTTCAATTCAGATAATTCCTATAGCAAGAATGCTTATTCTGAATTTCAGAGAGACTCAAAAGTAATGAGAGATAAAAAATATTGTGATAGTAATATCCTACAAAATAGATATTAACCAAGAAATAAAGGGTTTATAAATAATATTTAAAGTGCTATTAAGTGTTTTTATTTCCTCAAGATCCTACTATGATTGAAAAAGATTCCTAGGACACTTATATGGAAAGGTTAGAATTGTGAACTAAAAATAAAATCCAAAGCCCTCTGCTAAGTGAATGGACCCCTCTTGGCCAAGGGTGCCCCAGAAACACCTTAAAACTGACTTCCCAGCCATGATGCGATGGGAAAGATAAAACATAATTACATGTGTATTATTTCCCTTCATAAATATTCATGACTCCTCCTACAGCTTGTTGAATAAGTATATATGACCACCCTGCTCAGTAGAAAATCTTGTTCCTTTTGTCTGCCCTTTGAAGCAGCTGTACGTGGCTTCTGGCTGGGCTCTGTTTCCCAGCCTGTTGCAATGGATACCTTATAGGTTGCTACCCTTTATTAGAAATAAAGCTTTCCTTTTTCCAAATTATAAACCTTGTTTAATTTTTTTTAGTTAACAGAGGTGAAATGTGTTATTAGGAAATCAACTACTATTTAAATAATATTCTGGTTGAGTGAAGTTTTTATTGCCAGTGTCGGTAGTTTAAGGAAAATACACACTTGAGAAATGAAGTGGAGAATTAGCAGTTTTACAGGTAGTTTAGGTCAAATTCATGTTTTTTTTTATTACACAGACAATTGTTTACATTTTCAACTTCTTTCTGGAGCAGAAGTTCCCAAATAATGTCTCTAGGATATCCTTTCCCTAAGAAATTTATAATAACATAGGAGTTTTAAAAAATATCCCATGGTTAAATGTTTCAGAACATAGGTTACATAGCTAAGGAGCTTTTTTTTTTTCTGTATGTCTTCCAAGATATTTTAATATATGCAAGTACTTTGGGACTCTCTGAGCACAAGAGAGTGTATATTAGAAGTAATAGTGGGTTTTGATAGCATTAGGAAGGTATTACGGCCAGGAGGCCCAGGAGTGTCCTAATTTGCCTTGTACTAATCTCATTTACTCTTCATGAGGTCCCCAGAGGAAGCTGTATGCAGAAGAAGCAATAACAATGATTTTGTAAATAGGAACTCAAAGTAACATTTTAATATTAATAATGTGAATGCCTGATACTCTTTTAAGTATGCTGGTAAGATATGCAGGAATAAATGATCTCTGTTCATTTACCCAAACTTACCAATGTGATTCCACGCATTCTACAACTAATGTGACCAGCTGAGCCAGGCTGGACATCAGTTTACCATACATTTAAATGAAAATAGGAGGTAGAAGACAGAATATGGTAGACCCAATCTGAGCACATACTGGCATAATTCCTAACTCATTCCATGAAGAAAACACATAAAAGAGTGAAAAGCAGAAAAATAGGATAGGTGGATTGTAGCTCTTACCAAATGTCATGGCAGGAAGGGCTGGAAGAAAAGACTCACAAAAAGAAAAAGAGAAGGCAGAGGGCCGGGTCCAAAGAAGAGACTCAGCTCAGTTAACCTGTGCAGCTGCACCCAAACAGGCGTGTAAGAAGACAGTGCCCAGGTGCATGCTGTCAAACATCATTTACCCTACCCAGTAATAAAACAGGCTAAAATAAGTGTTCTGAAATCTGTCCAATCAGAATAATAAATCCTCATCTTTGGGGAAAGGAGAGAGATAAAAGACATTTAAAAAAAATGAGCATCCTCCAGCCCTAAAAATGCATAGTTTGAGGAATTTATTGACCACAGAGTCATTTTTGTCAATGAGAATTTCATAAGGATCAGTTTTTAAGAAAATAATGCAGAAAATGGTGCATTACTCTGTACACATATTCTTAAAGCCATTGTCTAGAATAAGTAACTCTGAGTGAGAAAATGTAGTAAAATCTGTCCTTTCTTTTAGCATTTTAACAATCATATATTTAAACTAACTGTGGAATTTCTGAGATCTGGAATTTGAAGTGAATTCCATGTACAGATGTTTTAGGTCAGGAAAAGCCCCCATTTTTCTGGGGAGTATAGCAGCATGACCTTTCCTGTGCCAATTACCTTGATGCTGAGTATATGGAAGATATGTGGAGCTGGACATATGGAGGAACATTTACATCCAGAAGAACATCAAACCACAACTACTATCATGAAGCCTATGGAGGTTAACTTGAATAGCGAGGATGTATGTGTTTCATGGTTTGGGCAAGGTGACTTGGCTTAGAAATCTCTCTTTTTTTAATCAGCAGACAGCTGCTTATAATGTTTACAGTCTACCAGTTTCCGTAGATTTTGTGATAAATTTAGGGTCCTATTCTGAGTGTTCCTATTAGGGAAAAGAAAAAATGCCCTCTTAAAGCTATCATCACTTCCTTTGTTATTTATTTACTATTTTACTATTCATAGTAAAGAGTATGTTAGTATAATTTTCCAGTTAATTCTTAACTTTCTTGAAGAATTGAAAAATAGCTATAATAGACACACTAGTTGTTTTTACGTACCAAAAGGCAATTTCACCTTGTGGGCATTTTGTTTGCATAGTTTTCTATTTCCTTGCAGTTCTGGATAACTCCCATCAGCATATTCATTGAAATGAGCTTGAAGTATTTGTTCTATATTTTATATTGAACTTGGGCTCCTGTCTTTTGCAGACAAATGACTTGTTAACATATTGTTTTTGAAGCACAATTTGCATTTCTGTGAACCGGGGATTAGGCATTGTGTGTAGATTAGGAATAATTTATGTCCAATTAATAATTGATGTTTTTCCCTATTCGGACTGAGATTTTGTTCTGCATAATATGAGAAGAGTAGAGTACTCTCTAGTGATGACAAGAGAAAGCATTTTTCAAGAGCAAATCACATGAAAACATAGAAATCAGCTGCAGTGGGGCTTTTAACCACTTCACTGCTAAATAATTGAAACAATTTTTTTTTCACTATTCTTGTCTTCTCAAATTAGAAAATGTATGCATACAATAATGCCCTTTGTATCCAAAACTCAAAAACCTGGTGAACTCACATATCTTGAAGCACTGATAAACTGAAAAGGACACCAAGAAGACTTCTGGGCAATCAGAATACAAACCACAAAGCTCACATAATAATGCTCACTAATTTTTGTCGGGGGAAGGTCCCTCAGGTGCTCACTTAAAGCAGAATTAATCTACCTACATTTTTTTAAATAGCCTTTTCAAATTCCAAAGGTTTGTTATAATAGACTCTAATAATACAGAAGTATTTACAGTAAAAAGTAACTCTCTCTGCTGCCATTCAACTTCCCAACAGCAATAAATATTAATTATTTCCAGTTTCCTTAAAATTCTGCAAGCCTATTTTATTTCTCAGATTCAAATAGTCAATTTAGAAGAACTGAGAAAGGCACCAGGCACCTGGGAGGAGTTAGAAGCACTAACGGGATGTAAGAATAGAAACAAAAATAAAAAGAAGCCAAAAATGAACACACCAAAAAAAAAAAAAAAATTAACATAATCACAAATACTCCAAAATCATGACGATCCAGGTCATTTAATTTACACCAAGTTTCAAACCGTACTTTTACATGAAGCATTGCAAGAATGTGTTCAAGTAAGAGAAAAGTCATCTGGCAGTATTTTTCCAAATATGAGGATTAAAGCTAGAGTTCCGTGTAATACTATATGTTTAGCACAGAGCTCACACCAAAAAAGGCTCTTATTATTGTTATAATATAATAGATCAATTTAGTATCAGTTTTTCTTCCTTGGTTTTAATACCTTTACCCACCCATCATATCAGTAGCCCATATTCAAGACGAAGCCAAAACGTTCTCATCTCAAAATGTTAAATTGCAATATAAAATTATATCAATATCGCTATACATTGTCTTGTGTACATTGTCTCAGTTTTTCACTTGCTCTATACTTTGTTTTTAGGCCTCATAGAAAAACAGCAACAAAAAAAAACAAACGTCTTTTCCAATCCACCACCCATCCACTGGTTTCCCCAGTTTCCACCACTTATGCTGGATTGCATTATGTATTGTTTTAATCGCTCTCTTCCCACTGATTAAGAGGACCTTAACACGCCCCTCATCCCTACTGCATTTTGGAGAGGTTTCTTCCTGACTCTAGGTCCCTAACCTCCCTATTCTTTAATAATTTATATAAGAAAATTTATAAGCGTAAATTCTTTCTATGCCCCTTTCAAATGTAAATCTTTTTAAATGCCTTTTGTCAATTTTACCATCCAGTAGTATCATTTCTCAAAAACTGAGGAGTTACTCCTTTGAAATGCGATCATCACGGAGGAAGTTAGAGACCCTATCTCCTAGTCTCTGTGGGAGGGGAGGAGCCTAACTTCAGTGAGTGTAAGTAAATCTATTTTTTGTTATGAAGATATAAGAAAATTTACTTTTCTATTGGGTATAGCCAATTAACAAGCACGGATGGCCTAGGAAGCCCCCTTGCCTCAGTGGGGTTAAGTGTAAACTGCAGTCCCTCTTGCTTCTTGTAATAGCCTTGAATAAAGTCTTCCTTTCCTGTTTATTTTTATCTGGCACAGTTTTTGCTTTGATACCATCAATGTTTGGTCCACTTTATCTTATGCTTTTCCAACTCCAAAACTCGTAATGAGTCAAGATTTCACCTTCTCTTCTATCTTCTATTAATTGCATCAGGACCATTGTGTATGACTACACAAAATTAGACAATGATGTGAATGGTTGGTAGTATAAAATGGTGGTCTCTCTTCACTCTTTTTCCCATTTGAGTGGAAGTTTTCCCCAAATTTCACCACTCTCCTCAACCCAATTAGTTGTCAGCTGTGCTAATACTAGATACTTCTGCTGATGGGATGGAAGAACTTTATCAATTTGGTAGCTTAAATCATATTTTAAATCTATTTCATTTATTTCTTCCTTACACATTGCTGCCATTATCTCAAAAAAGACTGCAATATTCCTTTGTTGAGACTTTTAAATTACCACTATTGCCTTTAAAATTCTAATTTAGAAGAAATGTTCTATAATTCAACCCAGCCAAAATCACAGTCTTTACCTTTCATCATGCCCTCCTGTATAGTCTGTGTTGCAGTCATAGTGAAGTGGTTAATAACATCTTAATGTTTCAGAGTATTTTACATGTCCGTGACTTTACTGACGCAGTTCCATGCCCTCATGCATACACTCATTCGTTCCCTCATTTGTTCAGCTACCTTTATGAAGCATGCATTGTAGGTCTATCTGTCAGTTTTCCTTCTTGTATCCATTTGTACCTGATCACACAGTCTCTTTTTCAAGATTCAGTTTACTGCCTATTCAATAAAGCATTTTATACTTTTGCTATCAGGTAGAATTAACCTCCCTTTTCCTTTTTCCCAATTCTACCCTGTTGCATTCTTCTATCATAGAACATGTAACACTTTTGGGACTTGTGTACATATTTCATGACTAAAAGAAACAGAAAATGTTTTGACTCTGTTGCACAGTATATTAGTAGTCAGAGGAACAAAATTGTCCATTTCAGCTGAATTTAAGTGATTTTTCCTCTTTTGATTTAAATTCATTTATTTGTATATCTCTACCTATTGGTTTAGCACTGCTCATATATCTCTCACATGTAATGCTCTTATAGGCTTTGCTTCAACCCTTAGCTAGTGACCTTACCAAATGGTAAGTGACCCTCCTACAAAGACATGATACATGCACTTAATAGGATAGTATGCTGAGAAAAATGGCCTTGAACCTTTCTAACCTTTGAAATAATTATGCTTTACAAAACTAAATACAGAAACATCTTGTCTAATAATAGTCTTCAGTGCATGAGTCATTCTGGGTAAATAAGTTTTTCCAGTAGCTTAACACTTTAATCCAACTTTAAAATATTCCAGCCAAAGAAAATATTTTTGATATTTATTATATGCCATTAATTACTAATTATTATTATGCCCTTGATTTTTAATTAGAATATATGGAATAGAATTTAATATCTTCTTTATCATATTCATTTGAACAGTCTTATGATATGAAGTGAGGGTGCTCTCAGAGTAACTCAGTGTTTCAGAACTGTGAGTCTTAAACAACTGCTGCCTGCACATCTTGCCTCTCATAGACCCCCTCTATTTATATTACATACTGCTTTTTGGAAACTTGAAAACCATATATTCTAACTTGTAAAAAAGTTTTATTTAAAACAATAGCAAGGGTAAGCTAAGTCTGGGCCTGAGCGCCTATTTTCAAAAGACAGAACACATTTGCCAATAGAATCTGTGATAATGTGGTTTCCCACTCAAAAGTTAAAATTTTAAAAATCTGGTCTTATTGTTTTAGATTCCAGGTAGTTTAGTTTCCTGGATAATTGAGCATTAGGTAGGCAAATTTCATTGATGAGTTCTAATATTGAGACATTAAAAATGAAAATATTTCTTTATTATATAGATGTTTCATAATAAATAATTAGATTAGAAAACCCTTTTAGGGCATTGCGAATCAAAGCAGGTACACCATGTATTTATATTAGGGATTAGTTATTATTATAGGTATGCAATTGGGATGATTAGAAAGAAATATTTAAGAAGGACTTCTGTATTTAACCTACCCTCAGTTTATTAATAATCTGAAATTGAAGGCTGAACATCAGATTCCTTATTGTACATGGGTCTTCTCAAACTTGAAAATGTCCCTAATCTGATATTTTTAAAAAGAAATATTTGCTGTTTTGTCTCAATAAAACTGTGTTGGTGTACAAAGTTGGAAATTTTACACAACCACAGTCTCTTAACAACTGTCACATATTCAACATATAGGGGTTAGTGGGAAAGATGGGATAGTAGGTGCTGTGGTCAATTTTTATAAATTCCAAAATGTAAAATGAACATAAAAGAGAATTACTTGTGTCTTGACTCTTCATGAATGAGTTGTGTAGAATGCTAAGAAGGACATCCAACAAACCAGTATTTCCTTGGGGGTGAAGTTACATAGTGAGATGATTTCCTGACAAGGAGTATGTGGGTAAGGGGAGAGTGGTATGTGAGGTGGAGGCTTGGAGATATTCTGTAGAAGCTTCTCTGGATGGATTCCATTCATATCATGGATGCACCTAAAATTGGAGGGGACACTTGAAAAAAAGGTACCCTTCTCTGTGAAATACTTTCACAGGGGTCCCTAGGGACAAGCAAACTTTTGACTTACTATCGCTGAAGAAAAAAGCATATTCAAATTCAAAAATCAAGTGTGAATTTATAAGATGATTGGGTCAAAATGGTAGGTAAGACCGTTCACCTCTATCCCCCTTCCAAACTAAACACTAGAAGTGACAAATGATACTGGTGAAATTATAGGCCTATCTATCTATCTATCTGCATAAGAATAAAGATATAAATACCATCATTGTTTGAAATCAATCATACTATCAGTGGAACCTCCCTAAAGAAACCCCATACTCATTAGCTGTCACTCCCCATATTTCCCCATTCCCTGTCCCAGCCCCAGAGTTAAGCAATCACTAATATACTTTCTGTCTCTTTTGATTTGCCTATTCTGGATGTTTCATATAGTCTCTGAATTTTTTTTGCAATTCTTTTGGAAGTTTAAAATTATCTCAAAACAAAAAAGATGTATTTACTTTTCTATTGTCTTTTGGATTTATATTTTTGTGAATAATTAGTTCTTGTGCATTACATAGACTATTAAGTATGTTACATAACTAACATAACAATAGAAGATGTAGAGCTATGGACCAATATGTAGTTTGCCTTTGATATAAAAACCCTAAATTTTGCCTCAAGAGCCAGCATTCAAACACTATACTGCGTTGTCACAAAATGCACAGGCCTTAACTTACTCATCTCTACCTTTGCTCCTATATGTAGCAGGGTTTCTGGCATATGTTAGGTACTTAATAAGTGCTTGTTGAATGAATACCAGCTTATTAATTACCCACATATTTTATACTTATATGAAATAATTAACTTATTTATTTATCTATGTGTGTATATAGATATGCACACACACACACATATATATCATATAAGTATAATATATTGGTTTAATTGAATGGGTTTTCAAAGTTCATTTTGTGGATTTTTTAAATCATTTCAGCATCATCCATCCTTTATATTATTTTTAATCAGAACATTTTAAGTTTTTATCCTGGTTCTGCCCTTTACTAACTGTTTTGATCAAATTATCTAATCTTATAAGTAAGCCTAAGTGGGTTTACATAAAAATGATGGTGATAATACATTCCCACACCACCTCACTTCATTGTTGTGCAGATCTTGTGTAATATAAGTAATTATTATAATATACAAAGAGCTGTAACTTGGGAGATATATTTTCATATGATGGTATAAAATATTTTTTGAAAATTGCTAATGCATTTCTGTGTGAATCTGCTCAGAGTACCTAGCAGTAATAAATAGTTGAATTTCCTTGAGTAATATAAAACTATTCTCAGAGTTATCTGGCTGGTCCAGATGGGTCTTAAAGATGATTCTTTCCATAGAAGAGTTTTCATTTACACATGTGAGTTCCCACTGATGTCAAAGCAAATATCAACCAAGAAAAGAAGCTCTTAAATTGTCTAACTCCTCAGATGTCTGGCACAGGAACTCACAAGGAAGAAGGATAAAATAAAATATAAAAATAGGTCTCACAGTGTCTTAGAAACAATTGGACTGAAGCAAAATCATTTCAGGAAAAACGGTCTCTACTGTAAATCAGAATTAAAGGTACAAGGAAAATAAAGAATCAACAACAAAGAAAGGTCAGTTAAACTCCAACTTGTATCTAAAATATATTTGATGAATAGAATACGAAGCTCTTGCATAGTGTTAGTTACACAACAAAGTAACCCAGTCAGTGTTAGGGTTATTAAGGCTTCCCAGAAATAAAGGACAAGGCAGATATCAAAAAAAGATGGCATAGGAAATCAAACAACTCTCCATAAAAATAAAAGGACCTAAAGTTTTTAGGGAGCAAACATAGTCTCAGTGCATCCCAAATGAGAATCTGGATGAAGCAACGAGGGAAAAAATAAAAGGAAGTAGTATTTTTAACATTGCATGAAGTTATTATATATAATGTTATCAAACTATGTGCTTAAACTTAAAAATTTCATGGGTACTTCAGACCTGTTGTTTTCCTCATTGAGCTAGACAGTATTGACCATAAATCATGTATTTACAAATCCACATTGCTTTGCCTAAAAAGGGGAGGGGGAATTCTGGGTTTTTATTTAACTGAATTTATCAGGGAATTCTGAGCTACTATGAAAATAAAATGATTAGTCTATTAAACATGAAATTCCTAGAAAAAAACTCTACTAAAGGTGACTTCAAAATATCTATATAGAAATGGCTTGAATGAGGCAGCCTCTGGTTGGAAATACTTATTTAGGGAGAAGGTTAGAGGCCTTGTCTTGAGAACATATTTTCATAATAATCACTGTTTTTATTTAAATTGAAAGTTTATTTGGGGTGACTTTTGGTACCTGATTTAGACATAGAGGCCTTAAGCTTTCAACACCACCAAGATAAGCATTGCTGTTTGTATTATTAAAAAAAAATTGGAAGAAATAGCCACAGAAAATAATAAAAGATAACTGTATAAGACGATATATAAGGGTGTGATGGATGAATGAATATAAACTTTCTGAGCTAAACAGAAATTAAGAGATATGAGATATATATGTGGCTTAGAGCAATCTGAAAGGCTTAATAAAGGAGGTGAGTAGAGCTTCAGCTATGTATCAAAACTTAGGTAGCCTGGGCTCCAGCATTTGGAGAAATATCATTTTGAGAAAATAAGGTCCCCCAGATTGCCAAGTAATGGGAAATGTACCATCTACCCAGATATGCGGCTCTGCTCAAGTCTTGAATTCCAGAGATAACGCTTCCTTGGTGCTTGAATATTGTTCCAATTCTGTGCAGAAAGGACCGTATGGACCTTAGGATGGGACTTCTTTTAAAGTTTAAAAACACAAACCTCTGTGTGTGTATGTGTGTGTGCACATGTGTGTGTGTGTGTGTGTGTGTGTGCTTGATTGCATTCCTAGCAAGCATAGTTTGTGTAGAAATGACAGCTTGTATTTCACAAGTCAGATCTAGTCCAATAGATTACTAGTGACTTACTGGAGTATTGTCTGAGCCATGGTTTAGTTCAGCAAGAGAAACATGCCTGGATATGTCATTCATTTCTACTCTGAGGGCTGATGGAGATAGTGGGTGATAATCCTATATATCCCCAAATCCAGGTGTAATGCAGTGAATGTGGCACTTTAACATGAGTATTGGATTGAAAATGCCATCTCCATCACTATCACTTGTGTGACCCTGGGTAAGCTATTCAATAATTTCTCCCAAAGATTCTTCATCAGTGAAATGAGATTACTATTTACATTGTAGAAATTTTGTAAAACTTAGATCACAAGTACTGAGCCTTGACTAACACCTAAAATGTAGCAGCCATTCAATATATATTAGCTTTCTTTCTAATTTTTACCAAATACTTTACAGAGGCCATGAAGAAAAACATGAAACTTTGTGTTCCAATAGGTGATATATGTGAACAGTATAAACATCATAGTAAATTCTAATCTCTTAGTATAAGCATCATGGGAAATAGCTACCACTGTCTCACACAAAATGTCCCGTTACATTTATCAGAGATAAATCACTCGGCTGGTAAACCATTCATCTGATCTAGCATAATATTTTTTATGATGTTTAGAGACATACAGATCAATTTCAGGGCTGGTCAATTTACCATAAGTCTAATTCAATATTGCGGATACATCACAGCATATTTTCATTTGGACATATTCAATATTTCATGCTTTCTCTCCACCTGGTTGAAGTTCAAAAATTCATCACATATTATCAATTTTCTCAGGTTCCTGAAGAACTGTTTAGTTTTTATATAAGTTAAAGTGTCAGTCTTGAGTTGAAGCTCTGTTCTTATGATTTAATGATTGGCCTTGGGCAACACACTTAATACTCATGAGTTTGCTTTTTCTGTCTGTAATATGGTATCCATATTTTCCCACCATAGCATCCCACTTGTAAAAGATTAATAGTCTAAAATACCTTCCAAATATGATGAGCTGCTCTCTTTGTCATTGACATTATCCTCTTTGGGGGTCTGACAGTTTCATTTTACTAGATGGATTTCAGTGCCTATTAGTAACAGCTAGTCAATTAAAAATTTTAAAAAATAAACAAGCAAACAAACATCTAAAACAAAATTCTGAAATGTCTGAAATACTGTTGTGTTAATATCATGATTAAAACTAAGCAAACCAATTTTTTTTAGTTTTTGGTTTATCTTTTTTTTTTAAAGTAAACTACAAATGTATCATTGTTTTTGGTCCCTTGAAACTTGGAATTATAACAATACTACTGTAAGCTTTCTGTCTTTTGAACATTCCTTAGTTTTACCCATATTCTCTGTGGGAGCTAAGTGAATTCTCAGTAATTATTATTTTAAATAGTTAAAAAATCTAAAATCAGCCAGGTTATAATAAAGTGAGCAAGAGGGAAAGGAGAGAGGTATGGATTGGTTTGACCATAAGGAATCCTAATTCTGGTGAAAGATGGGACATAGCTTGCATTACTTCTTTTATAATATATATAAAAAGAGGAAAATTCTTCTCTCATGCTGAAGTGATTGATTCTGGATAAAAAACAATGGATAGGAGGTATTTTGGTAGAGAAAAAATTGCTATCTAGTAGAAATTAGAAAGGAAATTATTATTTTTTTTGGTGAAATGAAATGGTGCTATTGTTTACTATCTGTGGATAAAAGTAAGGTGTGAAGATTATTGAGAACTCAGCCTTTTCTGAGAGACCTCCAGATACCAGAAGGGCTGGACAGTTGAGTATACAAGCCTTCAAGAGATAAAGCATAAGAATCTCATGACTTGTGATAAGCTCAAATGCAAAGCACCTGAACACCATCAGCTACTGTGAGAAGATGCAGGATATTCAGTGAAGAAATTACCAATTTAACACAACTGTCATGTGAGTTGTATTTAACTCATGCTACTTTTGAACCCGGGACTTCATGAAGCATATGTAACTCACGCATCTCTTCCTCTTGGGAGCCCCGTGAAATATTTTTCAAATTGCATATAACTCACACACAGAAAACAATAAAAAATAACAAATTTTTCATTAAATTAGAAAGGATCATTTTGTTTTTGATGTTTTTAGTCCATTTTCCTAATAAAACACCGTGGCCCCAAGGAAAATTGTTTTCCTAGTGTGGCAATCATGTGTTAATACACCAAGCATTGAATTTTCATCCTATTAATTATTATTCCTAATATAACTCTGTGTAGAGAATTGCTGGCAAGATATGGTGATCAGGGAAAGAGAACTACCTTATTTAGTCAATGGCTATCTCTGAGGTGAAGGTCAAACCAAAGCGAAATATTAGCAAAATTCGTATCTCTGTATTTACATATGTGTGTGTGTGTGTGTGTGTGTGTGTGTGTGTGTGTGTGTGTGTAAAACTTCAAGAGTCATTGAAGATATTATATTTAAATAGGGGTCTCTGATGTTTTTGGAAGCAATTTTGTTTTCTGGGTGCTGGAGTGTTCATTTCTAGAAGGTACCATCCATGATTCCCATGCTTCCGCAATGCCTTAGCAGTGGGTGTGTCATGGTTAATACTCAGTAAGTTCTCAGTAATTGATGGATTAGTTCTTCATTCTCTTTAATCTAAGCCTCTATTTTCCTTTTTCTTTTGATTCAGATACTTAATTCCCAGCATCTCTTTTAGACATTTCATTTGACTATCCAGGAATGGAGGAATGTTTGTGAAGAGGCTGCACAATTTTGTTTTGCTATGTGGACTTTGTGGGAGCTGGAGTGGGTAACTATAACATGGGGCACATAATGATTGAGTATTTGAGTGGAAAGGTATTCACCAGATCATAAAGTACCGCTTCCTTGTTTTAAAGATAAGGAAACTGAGGCTAGAGAGATTAGGGGATTTGTGGCGGCTGGTACAAAGGTTTCAAACAATTTTGTGTTTTATTGTAGATTTCTCCTTTGGGAATTCTGTCTTGAATTCTAGAGTGATTTTAGACATATGATCATCATTAGTCAAAATTTAAAGCTACTTAAGCTTTGTCAGCACTCTTATGTCCTGTATAAAATGGGACGGAGCATCTTAATTCTTTAACTCTAGGGTGCCCAACCCCCAGGCCTCAGACTGCTACCTGTTAGGAACCAGCCTGTTAGGAACTGGGCCACACAGCAGGAGGTGAGCAGCAAGCAAGTGAGCGAAGCTTCATCTGTATTTACAGCCGCTCCCCATCACTCACATCACAACCTGAGCTCCACCTTCTGTCAGATCTGCAGCAGCATTAGATTCTCATAGGACCACAAACCCTGCTGTGAACTGCACATGCGAGGGATCTAGGTTGTGCACTCCTTATGAGAATCTAATGCCTGATGGTCTGAGGTGGAACCGAGGTGGTGATGCTAGCGCTGGGGAGCAGCTGCAAATAACAGATTGTCATTAGCAAAGAGGTCTGACTGCACAATACATGTAATGAGTTTGAATCATCCTGAAACCATGCCCCTGTCCCCCATCCATGGAAAAATTGTCTTCCATGAAACCAGTCCCTGGTGCCAAAAAGTTTGGGGATTGTTACTTTAACCAACTAGAATCACTAATTGAAAATGTGAAACATCCTTACGATAACAAAAGGAAAGCACAAGTGCTTTCTACTAAATGTTTAAAGTAGGTTGTGAAGAGTGTGGTCATTCCTCAAAACAATACTATGTCTTTGTAAATGGGCCTTCTACTGAATCAAAGATTACATGGGTTCAGTATGAGGAAAGCCTCTTTCAATTTCCTCTGGTGCTGCCAACTATTTAGTCTGAGGCTGTTTACACTTTCCTGGATATAAATGATTTTATCTCCATTGCTGACAATGTTGAATTCGATGTCCTTCTTTTTGATACAGTATTTGCTGAAGAAATTGTATTGATTTACAGAGTCTCTCTTCTGTAATTCCCCTAACATCTCAAGGCCTTTTAGGTTAACCAGTTTCTTTCAAACACCCTTCAAGACGAAAACATATCGGTTTTCAAAATCTCAGCAGGCTCTAGCAATATGGGAATCAGTGTTGGCCCTAGTAATTAATAATTTATCTTTATACAGCTATCTTTACAAATTTAAGTTCTAGCAGAATTTAACTTTTTATGCCTTGATTATTTTTTAACCACCAATAGTTTTTTACGATGTATTTTCTTCAGGTATACAGGTGAAACAATGATTTATTTGCACTAGGTAAGGAAGAAGCAAGGGAAATTAACTCCCTTCCTGCTTCCTCTTTAGACAATCAATAATTCCTGTTCTCATCCAAGCTTTAATCATTGCCTGTCTGGATCACTGCAGTGTTCTTCTTGGTCTTCTTATCTATGTCTTCCCTCCTCACTAGAGAGTTCAAAAACTTTGACTAAATTCATCTTCCTCTCCCTGAAACCATATTGCTAGTCTTCAAGTGCCTCTCTTGCTTTCAGAGTTAAGTTTGAATTTCTTGATTGTGGTCAACCTAGTGGAAACCAATTTAATTTTGTTCTACCCTAATGTCAGAGTGCTTTTTAGTTTGTCCATTTTCTTTAAGTCATCAAAAGTTCTTTAAGAGATTTTTCTAGATAGTTTGTTGAATGTGAGAAGATATTCTCTTGATAAAAGGTAAATGTTAAGTGTGAGTTTAGGGCAGAGACCATTAATATATGGTGTATTTTCAGTGTGTATATACTGTTCTTAATAATGCAAGTAACTCCCAGCAAACATCTTATTCATGTTCTAAGATGTTTTTTCACATTTATCAAACTGGCATAACTCACATGGTTTTGATGACAGTTTGCTGTCTATAATATATTCATCAAACCTGCATTATTTTGAATTTAAGCGTACTTCTCCCTGTTTTATGGCCTTTTGGGAATACATTTGCATAAAATTTCTTTGCTGAAAAACAAGAGGAAGGGGTATAGGTGACTAGAAAGATGAATTAGGAAGGGCAAAATGAAAAAAAGGGCAGAAGTGATGAGTCACACTGAAGACACAGAGGCTGTCCTCTCAGGTGATGGACAATCAACCAGGATCTTACAGACTATGCTGGGCTTGACCTGTGCTATTTGACCTGCACCCACTGCTATTTCTCCTAATTTTTATTGATAAAGCTTCCCTTTGCGTATTTCTTATTCAATTCATTTATTCAACAAATCTGTAATGAGAGAATACCATGCTCCTGGCATTGTTCTGAGAACTGAGGATGGAGTGGTGAACAAGATAGGTAAGCCTGTGTTTTCTGGTACTTAGTTTTTAGGGAAATTGGGTATGGGGTTGAGACAGAATATAAACATATAAAATAGACAATATGCAAAATGATTCAAATTGTGCTAAATGCAAGGAAGAAAATAAGAATAAAGGAGGATAAGGCATCTTGGAGTGACTGGAAAGAGCTCCCTTGGGTCATGTAGACAGAGGAGATCTCTGTGAATAGGAGAAATTTAAGTAAAAACCTGGGCGATGAATTGTCTGCTATGTAAAGAGCTAGAGGCAAAGATTTTCAGAATATTATATATAGTGTCTCCCCATGACACTAACATTTTCAAAGTTTTCCAGGAATTCTTGCTAATTAAGAGTCATGAGGTAGCTGGGGAAGTTTTGAAGTCTTCTTGTTTCAAAATAATAAATAATACAGATTTAATAATAATAATTCATAAATAAAGTAGTATAATGCATATATAAATAATACTTAGTAGTATAAATAATAGTATAATAATACAGTATAATATTTATTATTTATTTATGCTTTACTTCTGCTTATGGTTTAGGTACAAAGAAGTATGTGACTAAAATAGGTTTGAAAACCCCTGGTCTGTGGGATATTGTCTATGGCATCATTCCTGGGGATCTTTTTAACCTCATTTCTCGCCACTCAGTCCCCTCAGACCTTCTTTTCCATATACAACTACATAGAGTTCTCTGAATATAACTTCCTACTTTACGCTTCTCAGCTTTGTACATTCTCTTCCAGATAGTTGGAAAGTCTTCTCATTGACAAATGCCTTTTCAGACATTAAAACTCAGTGAAAACCCTTCCTTTTCTCAATTAGTTTGTTCCAACCTATAACTTTGCAAGAACCATTGTACTAGAACTTACCTCTTCCTAATTCAGTATTTATTTTATTGTTTAATATTTGTTTCAAAATTTTATTTAGTTTTCTCAGGACAGGAACTATGTATTTTTCATTTTTCCATCTCTAATGCCTATTATAGTGTCTAGCACCTAAGAGCTCAAAAATATCATTGAATGAAAAAATCAATTATTCAGTGTATAAGTAAATGAAAGTTCTGGTCATTTAAGCATGTTTAAACCATTTGCTGATTTGATATTGCCAAACTAACATATGTGATACCATTGGAATACCTCCATTTAAATTCAGTAACCATAGAAGAAGAGAAATAATAGAGACTGCAGTAAGGCTGAACTTAGAAGCAATAGTGAAGATTATTGATAGAAACACAAGAAGTCAAAATTTGAAGGTGTGGATTTGTATTGGCAATCCTGAATAAAGATCTCTGTCCCGGTTTTGATGGAACTATTAAGATAAATAAATAAAAGGAAACTAGGATTTGGCTTTTAATTGTGTCTTCAATACTTATCAGTGTACCTACTGCATCTGTTAAGCTTGATAAATATTCATTTAATAATAAATTTAACCAAGGAATTGTAAAACTTGTACACTGAAACTACAAAATATTGCTGAAAGAACTTAAAAACCTAAATAAATGGAAAGACACCCTTGATCATAAATTGGAAAAATTAATATTTTTCAAATGGCAATATTCCCCAAATTGATATACAGATTCAATGCAATCTTTATCAAAAGTATAAGCAACAAAAGAAAAAAAATATACATTTGACTTCATTGAAATTAAGAATATTTGTACATCAATGAACGTTATCAAGAAAGCAGAAAGACCATACACAGAATGGGAGAAAATATTTGCAAACCATACATATAATATGGGCTTAGTATTCAGAATATATAAAGATCCCCTAAAACTCAACAGCAAAAAAAAACAACCCAATTTAGAAAACAGGCAAAGGCTTAGACATTTGTCCAAAGAACATACACAAAGCAAATAAGCAATGAAACAATGTTCAACGTCATTACTTATTAAGGAAATGTAAATCAAATCTCAATAAGATACCAATTCATACCCACTACGATGGTTATAATTTTTAAAAGAGAAAGAAAAATAAATTTGGAGAATGATATCATATGGATATATTTCTAGTGAGTATGTCAAATGGTTCAGATGCTCTAGAAAACAGAGCAGGTTCCTCAAAAAATTTAAACATAGAATGTTCATGTGGCCCAGCAATCTTAGGTATACATTCAGGAGAATTAAAAACAAGTGTTCGAACAAAACTCATACATGAATGTTCATGGTAGCATTATTCATAATAGCGAAAAAGTAAAAACAACCCAAATGTCCATAAACCAAAGAATGGATAAATAAAATGTATTATAGAATATCCATACAATGTAATTTTATTGAGCCTTGCAAAGGCTCATTTCATGCTAAAATATGGATGGGCCTTGAAAATATTATCCTAAGTGAAAGAAGCTAGACAAAAGACCACATATTATATAATTCTATTTACATGAAATGTCTAGAACAGGCAAATTCTTAGAGACAAATAGCAGTTTAGTGGTTTCCACAGACAGCGGGTAGGGAGAAATGGAGAGTTAGTGCCTGATGGGCACAGGGTGTCTTTTTGGAATGATGGAAATATTCTGGAATTTGCTAGTGGTGATAGTTTTAAATGTATTGTACTAGAAGCTACTGTATTGTACACTTTAAAATGGTTAAAATGGTGAATTTGATATTATATGAATTTACATCGACTAAAAAAAGACAATCAGGTTAAAAATATTAGTGTAATAAAAAGTTAACACTGTTTATTAACTTATTTATATATTCAATCAGAAATTATTTGAGCATCTTGTTCTAGGCTCTGCAGTTAAGTTACAGATAAATGTAAGGATGGAGAGGTGGGCGGTGAATGAATGGAGAGAAAGATGGATGCACTGATGAATGAATGACTAAATCTGTTATCTGCTCAAAATCACAGAGTTAATGATGTAATAGATCTTTACTCATGTTCAGTTATATCTGGTTCTTTTCCTTCATGTATTTGGCCTCCCCAAATTTATGATCTGACCACATGCAGAGATTCCAATCTGTGGTCTTTAAATGTTTGCGTAGGGCATTTTCTAAAGATAACACATTACTCTGATCTGCATCTTCTTGACATTCTGCGTAGTTCACTATTCGCTTGATTACTTTTATTTTCTGTCCAATTGAATATAGTGCATTTTAAATGACACGAACAATTTCTTAAATTGTGTGCTGTCCTATCATTACTATATAGCACATATATTTATTATCTTCAAACACAAAAAAACACTTTAACATTTAAGAAAATTTGTGGTTTAATCTTTAAGGTTATCAATATCTCACTATATTTAGATTTTGGCATACTAGGTATTCTTAACTGGAGCTTTGTGTGAGATAAGAAAATTTGTGAATCAAGCAGAGGGAAAACTAACTTGGGAATTTTTAAAATTTTAATTGTCTTAAAATAATTGTAAAAGTTTAGATTGAATTTAGTTGATCTAGTGTTTTCATTTGGGAAAGGAAAAGAGAGAAGGAACCAACTTTCAAGTAAAACATAATGGGGCTGATCTTAACAATGAGATGGGACTGAGTTGCTCACTTTTTGGAGGACCATTGACTCTTTCATTCAGTAGAGTGTCATTTAGTGCCTTGAGGCAGCCAGGTGATAAACACAATTGGAGCACAGGAGTGGTGGCTTCCCTAGAGATTAGTGTGCCCTGGGCTGGTTTCCAGGACTGTGGAAGCTGAGAGAAGAGGGGCAGGCCAGTCTGATTCCGGCTCTGTCACAGAAATTCTTCTGGCCTGACGCTGGTTGGGCAGATCCACCCCACCCGTGAAAAAGCCTGCTTTGCTTATACATAAGGGTTGCAAATGAGCACTTGAGGCTGGTCAATATTACAATAGGAAGATAATATATAAAAGAGCTCCATTATTATCAAGGTTTTTTTTTGTTGTTCTTTAAACATAAAAGTTTTAACACAATTCTCATTCAATTCTCATATGTTTTGTTATATGTAATATCACTTTTTTTCATTTGGTAAACATATTTTGAATACTTACTGTGTAAAGGCACTATGCTACAACCATTTTGGGAATATGAAAATAAACATTTCAAGATCCTTTCACTCGAGTTGTAAATCTATTTGGAGCAATAAACTATTATAACAATATCTATAATACAAAGCAATATAAATTGATAGCTGTTAAACGGTAAGACTCCAGCGATGTTTTCCAAGTAGGGATGGGACTCATCTAACTGTTAGAGAAGCATTGATGGGAAGCAGAAGTACCTGTACTCTAATCAAGATAAAAAGATGACATTTGCTGAGAAATATCAAGTTGGCATTATAAAGAAAAGAAAAGACATACTTCCTCTTTTCTCTTTAAAAAACTGTTACATCTCAGGGGCTAATATTAAGATAACCCAAAGAACCAAATGTTTTTCTGAAGATTAGTCATATATGTAATACTATTTTTTGAAAAATCGGAGGTGATGGCCTCAGCTTAGACCCCTCAAATGAGTGATGGGAAGATGGTCCCTCTAGCCACATGACAGGAGTGAAACCAAATCTATAAATAGAGAATTTAATAGCATGTGTTATTTTTTACACTTCATGAAAATTCTGGGTCATCATTTTTTCCATACTATTTTAAAAATTTTATTCCTCAAATAAACCATATTATAAAATCATTTAGAAAAACTGAATGTATTATGAGAACATTGATATTCTTAGATTAAAGGCCCTATATATAGAAAGAAAAGAGTTTTCTATCTAACTATAATTAGATGATTGAAAAAATAAGCCATTGCAATACTGAAATGCCATAGCAGTTGTGTTTGTGTTTGTTTCTAGAATGTTGTTTATGCCATTTTTTTTTTCTCTTGCTAAGGTGTCATTATAAAAAAAAATTCTGAGGTGTGAGTCATTGCTAGGAGAAAATTAACTCACTGTATCATCAGAGGGATTTACTTTGCTGTTACAGCTAGGAGTGGCAATAAAAATTTCACGGAAGATTTGATGCTGAGCTTGGTCTAGAAGGATGAATGACAAACAGGAAAATCCAGGCAGAGTAAAAGGCATGTGTGAAGGGCTAGAGATGTCACAGGGTCTGAAAAGTTTGAGAAATGGTGAGATGAAATGTGTGGGTGAGTGGAAAAGATTAGAGCTTGGAAATACAATGTAGATTAATGACCAATATTAAAAGTCTCCCATGCCTTACTAGTACACATGGAGCTGATTTTATAGGCAATAGGAACACAACAGAAATAGCTAGGAACATAATCATGTACTTGTTTGAGAATCTTAAGTATAATGCCAGTAAAATAGGTGGATTGAAATGTCCACTCAGGAAGGAAGTTAGGAGGCTAGTGCTGTAGTTAGTTATGGCTTGGTGATGATGCTTTAAACTAAAGAAGAGTGAGTTTAGATAAAAGAGAAACTAGAGATATTTACAAATACCCTGAACAGATTAGACTGGGAGACATTTTGAATAGAGGTAAAAAGATGGCGACTTTGAGAATGAAATGGAAAGATTACTCAGATCATTGCTATCTTATCAAATTATCTTGTCTAGATATGAAAATGTTAAAAAAAGCTAGAGAGACATATGGCTCATGTGTGTTGCCAATAGAATATCAACAAACAACACAGTTGGACCAGATGTAAAATCAACTGGAAATAAATCTAGGAAGCCAGTTGTGACTATTATATTTTCCTAGTTCTCTTTTTTTCTTTGCACACATCTGTTATTCTGTACTGTTGTTAAGCAAACAAAAAGAAAGAAAAAGATAGAAAGAAAAGAAAAACAATAATTTTTGGTGGGGTAAAAACCATTGTACTTTTTGCCTTTTCCAGTAATTTCAGCAACTGAAAGAGGCTCCCTTCCAATAAAGTAAAGCATTTCTCAGTTATTCCCATATATTTTTTAAAGTGATTAACTCATTTTCTTCCATTACTATGAAAAAGAAAGGGCAGGTGGGGCAAGGGTGGGAAGCAGAAAACATTATACCTATTTCTCTTTTACCTCACTTTTATTTGACTTTATGCTTTTTGACTATTTTTATATTATTTCAAAATTTTTGTTAAAACTCTGTATTATAGAGAGGGAAGGTAGAGACCCCAAAAGGGGAACACAGAGAAGAGAAGTGACTTATGTCATCTAACAACTTAAAAAGACTTGGAAAGAGAACTTAGCTCTGCAGACTCCTATACCCTCTGACTTCTAAACAGTAGTACCTGAGTTAAAGAGAGAGTGGTGGAGTCCATTTAAATATACTGAAGTTTGCTATATTTGAATGATAAGAGAGTTAGAGGATGATTTTTACTTTTCTTTCTTTCTTAAAGTGTTGATTGGATCATAAAGTCATTTTGATGCTCTCTCAGTGATGAAGATAACAGAAGTATGCAGCAATGTTTCCTAAACCTTTCTACCAAAGATCACTAATGGCATTGGAGAGTCACATTATTCACCTGGATTTAATGAAATAGTAGTTGAATTGACCATTTATATGACAAATAAGTTTTTTAGTTTACATTTAATTTTTGAAATCTGAGAATTTGAATTCTACCCTATAATCTATTTATGCTATTTAAATATAAAAAAATAAATTTTACTGGACTTTGAATAAAAGTAAGTACACCCATCCAAGGAGATGGGTGTATTTGTTCTGTAGGTTCACATATTCTCTGGGAAACTCAAGATCGTGGTATATAAACTCCAGTTTGCAAATAAGGATAATGTTCTGCTACATTGCAGTGTTTAGCAAACCACTTGGAAGCAAGACATTAGGCTGAATAGATTGCTCCAGGGATCTGGCAAACACTGTCTAGCCACTGCTGTGTTAACCTGCCCAGATTAACCTGCATATATGATTATGTATTTCTGGGATTCAGGCTATGATTTCATGCACTTCAAACCAACTTACAAAGAGACAACATGATTATATCACTCTTTACTGACACACTAGTAAACAAAGTAATGAAACAAAAAGAAATAAAGAAAGAAAGAAAAAAGAGTCCCTCCACAAAAACGGAAGATGGAAACAAAATAAGAAAAACATAATGACCCTTCCATGGTTGCCCGCTATCTGAAGAAAATTTTATAAATTCACTAGTTCTGTACCACAACACATCCTACCATAATCCCATTCAGGGACTCGATAAGTGGGATCATGTTTAGTGAGCCCACTGAAGAGTTTTTAAACTATCTTGGAACATAGCATTATATATGGTATATGTTTATAAGAGACTCCTAAGTTAAAACACTCAAGATCCAATTCTTTTGATCAAGCTGTCATAAGAATGGAATTCAACATGGTTCCAGATTGTATCAGACATAACTCTGGCTGATACCACTGGGGCTTAACATTCAGCCACAGTAAAATTTCAAATATATGCTAAATTTCACACTTATTCTGTCAGTAATGCAAGAGTATCTTGAAAGTAAAGAAATTATAAGTACCATATTTGCTGGTGATTATCTTGCCTTCTTTCTCACCTAAGACATCTAGACAAGCTAGAACATGACTGAAGTGTGTCTCAAGAGGGATAGTAGGCCACTTTTGTTTTAGAATGGGATAACTCTTTTTCTCTGGCCTTTGAAAAATATATACATTGGTGGCTCTCTTTTAGAGCTCTCAGTTTGCTGATAAAGACAATTGACACATTTTAGGCTCAGATATCTCAGTATTTGGAAATGATAGCCTATTTCAAAAGGGACATCTATTTCTTGTCTTAACATGAGATAAACAGAGAAGGCATAATTTGTGTAGACGAGCGGTCAGCAAACTATGTCCTGTAAACTAAACCTGCCCACTGTCTTTTTAAAAATGGTCTCTAAATGTTTAAAATGTACATAACATTTTAAACAATTAGGAAAAATGAAAAGAAGAACAATATTTTGTGATGTGAAAATTATATGAAATTCAAAATTCAATGTCATAAATAAATTTTTATTGGAACAGAGCCATGCGTATTCATTTATATATTGTCTATAACCACTTTTGCTCTGACAGAATTAAGTAGTCATAACAGAGACCTATGGCCCACAAAGCCTAAAATATTTACTCGTTAGCTCTTTACAGAAAAAGTTCACTAACCCCTGGAGTACATGGGTTGGAGACAAATTGAAGAGGAATGTGACACTTTCAAATTGTGAAAACTTCAGAAAGGAATTCAAAAGATCTTTTAGTTATCAAACTTTTAGAAACAACTTTTAAATGGAACACAACAATGATCTCCTGAAGAGATCTAGTCCTCTCCCAGGTTTTCAAAGGACCTTGTCAGTAAAAGCAATGTGCCATCTCTTCTGATGTAGCTAAAAACTCTACATTTGACAGGTGTTTTTCTTTCTCCACTTCTCATGCCATGGCGTTAGTGCATTATTTGTCTTCTCAGCATCCAAATACAGATGCAAAACAAAAATATAAAGCCTATCAAGGGACAGCTTTCTTGAAAGAGGTGGGAGTAAAGAGTATATAGGAAACCTCAATTTAGCATCCACAGCTGTTTGTATCAAAAACAATGCCCAAGGCATTAAATTTGACAGTTGTTGTGTCTGACATTGCTATTTTCATCTGTGCACATGCAGCAAAAATATGCCACTGATAAGGCATACAAGGAGTTATGCCATTACAGATTGTGCTGGAAAATATGTTTGGTTTAATGACCCTTGGTAACATTGTCAGAATTGAATAAACCATAGGCAAGATATTACCGGGACCACTGGATATTCCATTTACAAGTTGTTTTAGTCAATTTAGTAGAACTATTACTAGTCATACTAATGGAAGCAATCAGTCAAAATGGCTATTTGGTACCATATAGACCAAAATGTTTAAATAGATTTTCTACTTTTAACTAATCAACATGTTATCTATTCAACTTTTGCCTCTAAGTACTTCAGAGACATTAAAGAGGTGAAAATGGCCTAGGGAAGGTGGATATAATTTCATGGAGTAAGTGGAACTCTTGCTAAACCTTGAAGAATGTTTATAGGCTTATTGACCTAGAGGAAATGGTTCCAGCCTCAGGGAAAATCATGAATACTGTCAGGGCTTAAAGGAGCTAGGTATAGTTAAAGTTAATGAGGCAGTTTAATTGGTGCAAAGCTAGTTTGTCAAGAGAAGTAGAAAAAAAAATGGATAAAAAGTATGAGGTAAAATGGGATAGAGTCAAGATGGCTGACTAGATGTATGTGCCTCCTCCACAGAAAGGAACCAAAATAGCAAATATATATCCAGAGTTTAAATAGATAATAAGAGAGAACACTGGGATTCAGCAGAGAAGTGATGAAAACCACTAAAAGCAAGTGGGAGATGAAGTAAGGCAGCTTGCTCAGTCAGGATTGGCTGGGAGTTGGGATAAGCTCCTGGATGTGGGCAAAGGGTAAGAGAGAAACCCCCAGGGCTCCTCATTCCCACCATTAGCATTTATAATCTTAGCTATGGGAGAACCTCTCAACCCTATGCTGGCCTTGAGCATAATGTAGGAAGCTGCCTAGATATTGCACAGAGACATTGCTCTAGGAAGGAAACTCACATGGAGTCTTACAGGTATCTGAGCCCAGGGTAGCTTCAGCTTGGTGACATTCTGAAAGACTGGCTGCCAGGGGTCTGTGTTCTGCCCAGAAGCTGGACTGATGCGACTGTTGCTCTTGCTACTGCTGGAATGATAAGGGAGAGGGGAGACTGGGCACTTCCATGCACCCCTAGGGTAAATCCCACCACTGCTGCTATGAGCTTCTGCAAGACCAAGGTGCTGGCAGGCTGTACTTTCCATAGCTACCTGCCCACACTCTTACAGCTGACAGGGGCACTGCCTTCCCTGGTGCAAGCCCACAGCCAGTGCCAGTCTGAGAGCCTACCCACCAAGGGTCTACATCCCACCCTGGGGCAGACTGAGGCAGACACTACTGCAGCCGCTGCTGGGCTGAGAAGGAAGAGGGGAAAATGGACACTTCCATACACTCCTAGGATAAATCCCACCACCACTGCTATGAGCTGCTGTGAAACCAAGGTGAGGGAAGACTACACTTTTCACAGCTACCTTCCCATGACTCTCTGGCTGAGAGGTGTCCCACCATCCCTGGTGGTAGGCCCACAGTGCAGCTGTCATAGCCCACACCTGACCATTCTGCCAGTGGCCTAGGGACTATCCTGCCTCTGCCTATCACAGCCAGTACCTGAACCCACTACCAGGGGGTCTGAGAACAAATCTACTGTCCCAGTCCCTTCCCCCCAGTACTCAAGCATTCCATCCAGGGGCCTGGAAATTGTCAATAACAATCCGTCACCATTGGCATCTGATCACTCCTGCTAGAGTCTGAGATCAGGCTGACCCATCCTGTTGATACCACCATAGCTAATATCTGCCCATACATGCCACCAGAGGTAAGGGGACTGGCCTGCCCAACGTGTCACAGCCAGCACCAATACCAGCATGGTCTACTTGGTCTCCAGTGCGTTGCTCTATCAGTGCTACTGCCATCACCCACATCACAGTGGCTGCCCAGAGGCCTAAAAACCCATCCAAATACCTGGCCCATGCTTGCCACTACCAGCATTTGAGTAAGCCACCTAGAGGCCCAAGAACCAGCCCTCCAGGACCAATAACACCAGTGCCAGAAAAGGCACACTCAGCCCATAGTTGCCATAATTGGACCTGAAGACAGGCCCAAATTGCATTCTGGTCCCCAGCAAAACTTCACCAAAGCCTCCATTAATAACCATACCCTAAGCCACTGAGAAAATCACAGATAACACAGGTGCTGTGTACTGCCAAATAAATCATGCAGAGATTACACCACTGCAGATGCACAAAATCAAAAGCAAAGCACCCTACCGTACAAACAACATACATACACATCCAGGAAAAAAATTCTTCCCTATGAAAGCAATTTCAAAAAATTGGATGAAGTAACCATTATACCAGATGTGCAGTTATCATTGTAAGGACACAGAAAACATGAAAAAACAAGGAAATATGACACCTCCAAGAAGCACAATAATTCTCCAACAACAGATCCCAATCAAAAAGAAATTCACAGAATTCCACATCAAGAATTAGAATAGGCTCCACATGTACTCGCCATCAAATTGGCACTGACTGATCAACACTATGGTGCTCACATGGTAGTAATATTCTCCAGGGATTAGGGAGTTGGGGGGGTGGTAAACTCACAACTAATGGATGTGGTGAGCATTGTAGAGGGGAAGGGCATGCCTCTAATCTCGCTTGGGTGAGGCAAAGACATAAAATGTAACCAAAATGTTTGTACCCTCATAATATCCTGAAATAAAAATTTAAATAAGAGAATTAAAAATATTGATTTTAAAGATCAGTGAGGTACAAAAGAATTCTGAAAAACCAAAGAGACACATATTTTTTTAAAAAAAGAAACAAATAGAAATTCTGGAACTGAAGAACTCATAGAAAGAAATACAAAATACATTTGAAAACTACAACAATAGACTATATAAGGCAGAAGAAAGAATCTCAGAGCTTGAAGACAGGTCTTTTGAAATAATTCAGTCAGACAAAAATTTTTAAAAAATAAGCAATGCTTTCATGAACCTATGATACAAGATAAAGCAACTGAATGTATGAATTATCAGTATCCCTGAGGGTGAAGAGAAAATGAAAGTATTAGAAAATCTATTTAATGAAACAACAGATGAAAACTTCACAAGTCTAGCTGGAGATTTAGAAATTCAGATAGAGAAGGTTTAAAGATTCCCAGGCAGATATAATGCAAAAAATCTTCTTCACAGCACATTATAACTAGACTGTCTAAAGTCAAAGACAAAGAGAAAATTTTATAAATAGCAACAGAAAAGCACCTAGTCATCTATAAGGGAAAACCCATTTGACTGACAGAAAATTTCTCAGCAGAAACCTTACAGACCAGAAGAGAATGGGATGATATATTCAAAGTGCTGAACAAGAAACCTTTTAGCCAAGAATACTTTATCTAGCAAAATTAACTTTCATAAATAAAGGAGAAATAAAGTCTCTCCCAGAAAAATGTCAAGGGAAGTCATTACCACCAGACTGCCCCTACAAGAAATACTTAAAGGAGTTCTAAACCTGGAAGCAAAAGGACAATTACCATCATAAAAACACTTGAAAGTATAAAACTCATGGGTAAAACAATCACACAAAGGAAGAGTCGAAGGGACTAAATTGGTGCCACTACAGAAATATATCAAAGATGACATAAACAAATGGAAAAACATCCCCTTCTCATGAACTGGAAGAATCAATATTGTTAAAATGACTGTATCACCCAAAGCAATCTAGAGATTTAACACAATCTCTATTAAAATACCAAAGTCATTCTTCACAGAATTAGAAAAAAAACTCTAAAATGCATATGGAACAAAAAACGAACCCAAATAGCCAAAGCAATCCTGAGCGAAAAGAACAAAGCCAAGAGCATCACATTACCTGACCATGTTACAAGACTATAGAAACCAAAACAGCATAGCACTGGTATAAAAATTGGGACACAGACCAATGGAACAGAATAGAGAAATTCAGCAATAAAGGCACATATTTACAACCAACTGACCTTTGACAATATTGACAAGAACTTACGTCAGGGAAAGGATGCCCTCTTCAATACATGGTGCTAGGAAAATTGGATAGCCACATACAGAAGAATAAAACTGGACCCCTATCTCACACCATATACAAAATCAACTGAAAATGGATTCAGGACTTAAATGTAAGATGCGAATACTAGAAGAAAATCTAGGGAAGACTCTCTTGGATATTGGTCTAGGGGCAAAGAGTTTATGACTAAGACCTCAAAAACACAGACAACAGAAACAAATATAGGCAAATGAGACTTAGTTAAACTAAAAAAGCTTCTGCACAGTAAAGGAAATAATAAACAGAGTGAAGAGACAACCTGTTGAATGGGAAAAAATATTTGCAAACTATTCATCAGACAGGGATTAATATCCAGAATATACAAGGAACTCAAGAGGAAAAACCAAAAGCAAAATCAAATAATCCCATTAAAAAGTGGGCAAAAGGGCATGAATGGATATTTTCTCAAAAGAAAACATACAAATGGCCAACAGGTATATGAAAAAAATGTTCAACATCACTAATCAGCTGAGAAATGCAAGTGAAAACCACAGTGAGATATCATCTTACTCCACTCAGAATAGCTATTATTAAAAAACCAAAAAATAACAAATGCTGGTAAGGATGTGGAGAAAAGGGAATTCTTATACACTGTTGGTGAGAATGTAAACTAGTACAGCCACTATGCAAAACAGTATGGAAATTTCTCAAAAAACTAAAAATAGAACTATCATTCAATCCAGCAATCCCACTACTGGGTATCTACCCAAAGGATAAGAAATCAATATATCAAAGAAATATCTGCACATGCATGTTTATTGCAGCACTATTCATAATAGCAAAGATATGGAATCAACCTAAGTGTCTATCATTGGATGAATGTGTAAAGAAAGTGTGGCATGTATAGACAATGGATTACTATGCTGCCATAAAAGAAAAGGAGACCATGTCATTTGCAGCAACATGAATGGAATTGGAGGTCATTATCTTAAGTGAAATAAGCCAGGCCCCAAAATACAGATATCACATGTTCTCACTCCTGTGTGAGAGAGAAAATATTTGAAAACGTGGAGGTAGAGAGTGGAAAGATAGAGCACATGAGTTCTGAGGGATGGCTGAGCGGCAGATAGGGAGGACAACAAACAGAATTGGGTTAAAGGATGCCAGCATATGGTTAGAAGGAATAAATTCAATGTTTGATAGAAGAGTAGGATGACTATAACTAAACAAAAATGTGTTGCGCTTGGGAGATGGACACCCTAAATACCCTGACTTGATCGCTATGTATTATATACATGTAACAAAATTTCTCATGTACCTCATAAATTTGTACAAATAAAAAAGAGTATTACGTCAGGTAATAGGAGGCCTGGGAAGTCAGTAGAGAAAGTCAAACATGTTTGGTATTATAATAGAAAATAATTGCAGACATCTGAGCAAAAATGAGATCTGATAAAGGCAGTGTTTTAAGTCAGCAGGATGTGAAAAAATAGAGCACAGTACATTAAAGATGGTGAAGAAGTACCTAACATTTGGAAGGACTAACATTTTGGAATCACATGTGATTGTGTTGTTCATCTTATGTTTGTTATCCAAGTATAGGAATCACGAGCAACAGATAATTATGTGACTTTAAAGCCCATATTTTTTCTACCTCGTCACTTTGCCAAGTTTGACTTTCTGAATATCAGTGATTCCCAGGGCAACTCTGCATGCTCAGAAAGTCCTCTGTCCCATTTCTCCTGCCCTCCACATCAGTAAACATGGTTGTGACTAAGCTCCTCTCTTCCTTCCCTCCCGTAGTTCTTCACTTTTGCAATCTGCAATAGAGTTTTAGAGAATGTGTTAGTCTGAACTCTGTTTAGAGTTGTGATCTGATTGGCTTTTGAAATAACCCAGAAGAATACCTTGGAATCCTGGGCCAGATCATTTGTGATTAGGGTCAAGTAAAGGCTCAATTCAATAGATATTTCAGAGGCACATCCAAGAAGACTTGCAGAGAGAGGGGACTTAAAAACTAAAGCAAAAATTAAAGCATAAAATGAAGTAAAAGATGTCTGGAAAGGCTCGCTGGAAGTTTGAGTTTTCATTGGCAGAATAACTAGGACATTTAGGAGAGTTTATCAGAAGGACGCAGAATAGTTAATTTGGGCACTCTTGTGACACAGGAGGAAACTGTCCAAATAGAGAGATCCCCTCCGTAACATAATTGGGTCTGGAGTCAGAAGGCAGGAAGGGATATGTCATTTTGGGATTTATCTATTTGATGACAAAAGTTGAAACCTCAATTACATGATAACTTTAAGATGATTATGATTTTTAGTGGTAGATTATAAAGGAGAAGATACTGAGGGGGCAACAACATCTAGAGAAAGACATGAAAAAGGAAAAGAAACCAGAGAAGTAGAGAGTGATGAGTAGTCTAAGAGAGGGCAAGGATAGTGCATATTGATTCACTTGATAATATATGATGGATATCACCATAGACATAGATATTTGTTTTCAAAATGCAGAATGAAACATACTGTGGCTCAAAGACATTTGTGGCTTTCTTGTTGACATTTTATTTTTAATATTTGGCAGATTACTCTGGTGATGAGGGCTTCCATTTGTTTAAATGCATGCCAAAGAGAAGTAGTAACAGCTCACACTAATAGCTTCCTACCCAATTTAAACAGACTTGAATTTATTTTATAGCTTTTAGTGTGCGTAATAACTCCATCAGATAGGTGTTATAGTCAGCATTATACAAATAAGGAAAATGAAATATGAAATGAGATAATAAGATATGTAAATATGGGGATAAATATTTTCCAATGCTCAAATTCAATCTTAAAATCAGAGGAGAGAACACAATATATAAAGGTATGACCCAAGCCAGTGATATTTTGGAAACTTACTAACAAAACTCCTAGAAGTTACTTGCTTTAGTTGTGCTATTGAATCATCCTCCAGAAATTTCTATTCGCAAAGTAACTCACATACAAACATCTGATATTTTTCTCTGAAATGGAGTAAGTTGATCTTCCATTTTCAAACAACTCTATAAAGATATGCCCATGTGTTTGTTTAGTTATTGCAACTAAATCACTCCTTGGCCAATTTCATGATTTTATAATGGCCCCAAGATATCTGTATGCATTCTATATCTGAAAGTTAAATTGTCATCTTTCTTATCTTTTATTTTTTGTCCCTCATTGAACAAAAGGCTTATTTTATGGTCAAATCAATTAGCAATCTTTGAGTAGGAAGCTGTTATCTCACTGACATGAACATAAAAGATATGGAAATATTCACTGACTCTATTACAGCTGCTTAGAGAACTGAAATTAAATTTGAACTGTAATGAATTTTTTTGTAAGCTTGTGCTAACAATAGTTTTCATTAGTTTAAGACTATGGATTGAATTTGACCTATTTTAGAAGTGTAATTTTTATCTCATGGAGTTACATTGTTTCTGCTTTTGTTTACTTTCTCAGAGACATTTTTTATGCAACAAAACATTCATTTTTTTCATTTGTGCTTGTGTGTATGTGTGTGTGTGTGTCTGTATTTTTGTAACTTTTACTCAAGGAATTATCAATAACCTAAAAGAAAGTGAAACTTTGAAATATAACATCATCAAATCTTATAATTGAAATGAGTTTTAGAGAGTATGTTATCCAAATTTCTTATTTTATGAATGAGGATATGGAGACATGGAGTAACAGGGATGGTATGTTCATTAAACCAATAGCCAAGCTGGGATACAAATACACCTTCTCATTTCTAGCCAAGCACTCTTTTCACAAAAATATAATTTCTTACCGTTTTAATTGCCATTCACACCCTACAGAAATATTTGGAAAGGTAGAGTTTTTTACAGCTTTTTTTTTTCCTGGTTCCTTTGATATGCAAGGTATTTTCTCTTAATGGGTGGAGTTTGTAGTCAACACTTTAGTTTGTCTCTCAAGTTCGATTTATTTTATTTTTGATATAAGTCAAATTGTACCCAAAATTATGTTATGATATGGCTTATGATTTCCAGCCTTGACTGTTTTTGAGATATTTTGTAATTTTCCCCATACTTTGTAAATTATTCAAAATAGGTAGATTGAATGAAAACATGACACCTGTTTTAAAAAGCAATTTGATGAATCCACAAAGTAACCCAATTCCTGCTCTTCTCTGATTGCTGTCATGTTAGTTGGAATAAATACTTTCATTTTTCAGATATCCTACTAGTTCTTTTGTTTTCTCCTGTATAATAAAAAAACTATTACCATTTTATGCATTTATTTCCTATTAATGAGAGCCAGGCACATTTGGGTTATAATAAAACATCTCTCTCAAATACAATGAAATAGATTTTGTCTTCTGCAGATAACCATGTTTTTAAAGTTAACTTTTAATAGTCAAGTGTTTCCCCTCTGATAAAATCAAATTAAATATTTTGGACAAAGTCACCAGCTGAAGTAAACTTTGAAAAAAGCTGGAATCTACTAATAAAAATATGAAAATAAATAACATAAGCAATACTAAATAAGATGAATATAATAAAAAAATAAAATATAGTAATAATTGTAAGATTAAGATCCAGAAAATGATAACAGTCCAAAGATCTAGCCCTTTTCAGGGATTGCTTATGCTCTGGTGGCATTCAGACAAAGAGATGAAATTAGCTGATAGGCTGTCCTCTTGAGGTTAAGAGCCCCCCAGAGTGTGTTAAATGTGATAGCATATTAAATTAGCTCCTGGTTTTAGCTGGACACTACTATTAAAAATGAAAAAGAGGTAAACTAGGCCACTGACAAACTTCAGACCTAATTCAAAGCTTTTGGGTAGTCAGAAAAATTTTTAGTGCTTGAATTTGAATCAAGATGATCTATCTGGAAGTGATTGCTACCTGGGCGCCTTTCTGGAGGATGATAGCATCTCTTTGTTCTCAAATTATTTCTGTAAGTAATTTGTCAAACACAATATCCAGCATAAAATAAAGAGAAGCAGAATGTGAGTAGACATGATTAAGAACCAGCAGAAATAACAGACAATACAAAGAGATCCATAACAAATTCTAGATACTGGAATTATCAGATGCAGACTATAAGATAACTATATTTACCACATCCATGGAGATAAATGACAAGTTTAAAACGCAGGGCAAGCACTGAAATATTAAAAGTGACCTAGAAAATTTGAAATAAAACAAAAGAAAAAACCCTGAAAAATACAGGAATAAAATATAGAATTAAATGGCTGGGCTTAATAACTGAGGAATTAATCAACCAGAAAATTTGACAGAAACAAATAGCTCAAATTAAGCACGAAGAGATGAAAAACAAAAAGAATATAGGAGTGTGGGGCATAAAGAAGGCAGATTCAGAATGGTTAGTTAGAATCTCAAAAGGGGAGAGGAGAAAGAATGGAGGAAGATGGAATATTAAAATAGATTAGGAATCAGAATTTTCCAGAACAGATGAAAAACATGTACTCAGTAAAGCCCTAGATGTATAAAAATAAATAATTCATATCTAAGGTATCACAATAAAACTATAGAGTATCAAATATCTTAAAGGAGACAATGAAAAAAGCATGTGACTTTTAAAGAAAAAGTCTTAGATTAGCAAATGATTTCTCAAAAGAAACGATGAACACCAACCAGTGAGAATGGAGCTTTGATGTGTTGAAAGAAAATAAATCCCAGCATGAATTTTATATCCAGTTAAAATATACCTAAAAATAAAGTTGAAATAAATATATATTTTATGTAAATTTATTCTAAGAGTTTGCCACCATAAGACCTACACTAAAGAGGAGTTTCCTAAATGGAATATTGGAGATCCAGAGCAAATGAAAATTGCTTTATATTCTTGATTTATTATTCATATATTCTAGTTCACAAACTTAGTTTAAATATTAACTATTTCATGTTGATACATAGAGTATTTTGTTTGTCGATGGTATAGAAAATGCTCTATTTATCTAAAAACAATTAAAATTTTTAGCAAAAATTAAAAAGGCTTCTTTATAACTCAGCAAATCAATTTGTATTTTATAAAAAATATAAATTATATCAAATTTTTATTGATAGTTACAAAACAGACAGGTTTCAGAACCCACTTTTTACTTTGCCAGAATATCACGTTCTTGCTTTTAACATTACTTAAAAAGAATCTGAATGATGAAAATGTAAAGCTTAACCATTTTATGAAATTTATAACTCCTTAGTTTGGGTCTTTAGAGGTTAACATAAACGTCATCTGTATATTTAAAGTAGTAATAGGCACAAAAATTATTTGAGTGAATAGAAAGCATTTTTTATTTTTGAATTGCCAAAGGAATGGGAATTTTAAGCTAAGCTAATTTTGTATCAACCTAAACAACTAAAAAATCAGGTGACTCAGGAGGTACCATTTTTACGTGAATTAAAAATAGCAAAACAAAAAAAATTAAACTTATTGTTCCCTGTTAGTAGATATAACAAAATATTGGCATTCTGTATTTCATTTTGTTTTTTTGTAACCACATCTTTATTTTTTGCCATAGCTATAGCCTTTAAATGACTACTCTAGAATGAATTGATCGAAAATATGAATACCCAAAATGCAAATTAATCAGTTTGGCCCATTAGGTCAAACAATATATTAAGGATAAAAAATAATATCTAGAGGCTGCTATTTGTTATTTTGTTGATAGAAATTATGTATTATACACACATATATACAATATTTGGGATATACTTATACTAAAAATTATTCATTGTTTGTCTAAAATTCAATCTTAATTCGGCTACGTGTATTTTATCTGGTAACCCTATTTTTCAGTCTCATGAAATCCATGGAACCTGTTTGATAAAGCTAACTTTTAACAATCAGCAACCTCTAGACAACTGCACCAAATTTGACTGAAGTAAAATTGCATTTGCCCACAACTTTTTGCATTTCTGCAGAGGCATCAGAACATTTCAGATAGCTCTACAGAAGCTGATTTCATTTGTCTAAGTAGATAAATCTTTGGTATTGAACTTGTCTCCATCAGCATGACAGTATTTCTCCCTGATTTAATTTGTGATTCCCCTCCCAAGCCAAAGGAAAACAAATGTTTAAACAGGATAAATATGAAGGCAATCCATGTCATTTTATTTTAATAAGGACTTCCAGAACAAAGGTTGGCAAAAATCTTCCCCTAAACTGACCATTTTCTCTTTTTCCCCATTCATTAACTTGGCTTCACTTCTGAAGGAAGACATTTAAATATTGGAGAAGATAATAATATTTTCTATGAGAACACAGTGGCAGCATTATTTTTTTTGATGCGTCTTTGTTTTTTATTAGAGATGGGGTCTTGCTCTGTCATGCAGGCTAGAGTGCAGTGGCATAATCATAGCTCACTGCAGCCTCGAACTCCTGGGCTCAAGAAATCCTTCTGCCTCAGCCTCCCAAGTAGGTGGGACTACAGGTGTGCACCACCACACCTGGCTAATTTATTTATTTATTTTAGAGACTGGGGTACTTACAATGTTGCCCAGGCTGGTCTTGAACTCCTGGGCTGAAGCAATCCTCCCATCTCAGCCTCCTGAGTCATTGGGATTACAAGTATGAGCCACCAGAACAGATCTATTTGATGCATATTTCCATGACTAACACTTAAAAATTTTTGCTACTATTTTTATATTCATTCTCATAAACTAGCTAACTAGAGTCTTGTAAAGAGACATTACTGAAAAGTATAAAGAAGTATTGGCCATACTTATATTGATAGAATGACACAACCCAATTAATTGGTCATTACCATTTGCCTTAAATTAGTACAATTAAAAACACCTGAAACAAATTTTTACTAATTGGAGTTTTTTGGTGAAATTAAATTCAACATTGAGTTAGAAACCAAAGATGACAGCTTTCGATTGTAGGCTTCCACAGTACATAGCTGGAACCAGTGTCAAAATTGTCGTTAACATCT
>RJWJ010014240.1:0-38221 GCA_004363605.1 Indri indri | reverse complement strand
AACTGCTGGACAGCAAAGAGAGGTCCTTTGGGAAGGAGTTTTATCTAAGTTGGACCCGTATAGGTGACACTAGTGTTGCAGGCCAAAATCTGTGGTCTTGGGAGAGCTTTATCACACTCACTTTCCTTATGAGCTTATTGTCTTGTGTAAATAGGCCACGGGTCCACTGAGATCTCAGGCTCTTTTTGGAGGAGAATGCAGACTGGTTCCTTTGTACTGAGGACCCATAGCACAGACCATGGAGGGCACGTGGTATCAAGTCATAGAGACACTTGGTAGGTCTGTGACCTTGGGCAGGTTAAGTCAGTATTCTGGGCCCGAGTATCCACATTTGTTAAAAAAAAAAAAAAAAAAAAAAAAAGGACTGTGTTTTCCCGGGGAAGGGTAAGATTTTATATGAAAGCCTTGGCCACAGCAATTGATAGAAGAACAAATCAATGTCAGCAGCCTACCTGAATCCCTTAGTTGAAGACGGTGAAAGGAAACAGTCAAGAAAGGAAAAACACACACTTATTTATTGTGCAGTCACAATAAATATCTGACTGAGAAATAGGTGGCCTCTAGGTTTATGGGGCTTGAGGAATAACTCAAATCTCATTTATTCAATCAACATTTCTTGAGTGTCTGCTGTTTGTTAGGCACTGTGCTCATGCTATTGTTTATGAACGATGATCAAGATAAATGTAGCCTCAAGGAATTTAGTCTGGAAGAAAGACTAGACGGATAGATGCTAAGGAAACAAATATGTAATAAAGAGAAACCTTAAAGGGGCTATAGTCCATCTCCTGAACTTTTTAACATGACTCACAGTAGGAAATATGTTTACATAGCAAACTGGTATGTGTGTGTGTAGCAATTGTTTTTCCTTATATGTGCATTGCGACTGATAGGTTTATTCTATTTTTTTTTAAAAATGGAAGTTCCAACCCACTAAACTAATTTTACTGCCTATTATTTGGCGGCCTTGCAGTCAAAAAACTTCTGTGGAACAATACCTAAGCTTTTCTGCTGGGATTTGGTTGGTGTACTTCTGATAAAGTGAGATGCAATATAAAAAAACCCTTTCAGAGCCTCCGTTTTGGGTAGCGTGGGCTTTTAGCCAATGAAGAATTAGAGGCTAAGTAATGTGCTAGACTACAGTCAGAAACTGAATTCCAGGCCTAGTCCAGACCCAGTCCTTTTCAGCTGCAAAATATTGGTATTTGTGTCAGTATATGATTGCCAGGGTGTGTGTGTGTGTGTGTGTGTGTGTGTGTATATATATGTATTTAACTCTCTATAGTAGATGGATAAAATGACTCTTAATCCAGTTAGCTAATTTGAATGCTATTCTCTATCCAAATAATTATTTTCTCTCTTGAAATTCAAACAACTTTTACATGGTCCTACTATGTACTATGTCTTTTTAAAAAAAGAGAAAAAAATGGAGCTAATACTCGTCCAACATTTGTTACGTGCGAGGCACTAGTCTAAGCACTTAAATGTAGTAACTCATTTAATACTCACAATAGCCTGATTAGGAAAGGTTCTCTTATTATTCCCATCTTACAAATAAGAACCAAAAAAAAAAAAAAAGAGAGAGTGAGAACCAAGGCTCATGGGGGTTAATTAATATGCTCAAGAGCAAGTGATGGAGTTACATTTCAATCTAGAGCTCTTGGGTTTAGGAACCTGTATTTTTAAATCATGTGACTTGCTAGCATCTATGTGAAAACAGTATATTCTGTGCCTCCAATGTCCCTTACTCTTTTCCCCCTAAATGATTTTTGTTTCTCCAGCTGTAGCCCATAATATGCCTGTTTCATTTTCTCTCTTCCAGGAAGCTGTCCCAAGGACAGCCATCAGTGTGTAAGCCCCTCTGCTTCGATCCATCCTCTGGGCATATTTACCCAGTCTGCCCTGTAGAGTCTGGCCAAGGGAGGTTTTGTCCAACCAGATTGTGAGATAATGTGGTGTGATGTTGTACAGCCACATTTAAAACATCCGTGATCTTGCTGCAGATGTACAGTTCTGTCCTGTCAAACAAAAGAACCTGCCGACTGTGATTGCTTTTCCTTCTGTGAGGTGGACGCCATGTTTCCAGCATTTCGGTCGTTTGGTTTTTTACCTTCCTGGCTTTACCCGATACTTACTATTTTTCTATGGATCGACTTAATTTTTTTTTAAACTTTAATAAAATTATTGAAATGGAAACCTTGAGTCAGTACTAGAAGTAAATAATTATTGTCACCTGCCATTGTGGAAGTAACTGCTATGAAAACAAAACAGTAGTATTAAATTCTAGCTGGTTATTTTTGCCTGCTGAAGGCCCTTTGCTTGAAGCCTGTTCTCTCTTTTTAAAATGGGACTTTGGAGAGGTGAGGTGGTTTTGCCAGTCAGGGCTATGCCAGGCTATGTTGCAGGAATAAATACAACCTTAAAAGCTTGCAGCTTATCCTGACAAAGCTTCACCTGTGGGTCACACAAAGCCTGCTGAGGTTGGAGGACCCTCCAGGGCAGTGTCTGTCCGGAATCTCCACACAGGGATGCAGGCTACTTTTGTCCGGGCTCCAGCGTCACGTCCTGTGGTCTGTCTGGTAGCTGCAGAAAGGGAGGAGAGCGTGAGGATGCACCGTGGCTTAACCGCCTCAGCTTGGAAGGGACACACAACTCCTGCTCATGTCCACTGGCCAGAACCAGTTATGTGGCCTCAGTCTAATGGCAAGGGATGACATTGGGATGATGTTGGGAAATAAATGGGAATGGTATGGGACGTTCGTTAAAGATAACCTTAAATACAACATGGAGGTCTTTTTTCCACGTCTGGTCTGTAGGAAACCCTGATTTAGCCTGTCTGAGTACCAAAGCCATGGCTATGGGGCAATTGAGAAAGGTCATTTAGGAGCGGGGCAACTTCCTGGAGCAAATATTCAACCTGAACAAATTTTGTTTGTTTTGGAAACATACCTTCCAGAACTTTTAGTTGCTTTAGTTTAAACATACATAGAATGCCACCTGTATTGTTGCCCCACTCATCCGCTATTTTTCATGTGATCCTGGTCTTGCCAACTGAGGTTGTGCTAGACGCAGTATTCTCTTTAGGAACATGCTAATATTAGTTTATATTTTGCTTTTTGAGGCTATACAGCCTGGTTTGTGTACACATGTTATGTCTCCCAGATAGAAGAAAGCTCCACAAGTACAGGAAACCTTTTAGTTGCTGAATTGCCTTGGCTTGGGCCCCCAGCAGCAGACCCTGAACTGGTGATCTGAGTACAGATAGTTTACTCATGAGGTGAGCCCAGGATACATCAGTAGGGGAGTGGGGAAGTAAGACAGGGACAAGAAAGCAGGCAACAAAGAGGGAGTGTTATTAAGCCAGTTACATTGTAGCCAACTGGAGTGTAATTTTCTGGGAGACTCTGGGAGCCAGTGTAGTACACCACGGAATTATCCCATCCAAGGGGGAGGGAGCTGGGGCATTTGTCCTCTAATGCCTGTCAGTCATCTGGTGAGGGTGCTCCTGGGAGGAACTTCCTCAGAACCTCCTGCCCAGTTGGAAAGTGGGTGGATATGAAATGGGCTTTAGCCACATCTGCTACAACCGTAGTGCCTAATGGTCAGTCTTTTGGGCACCCTGGGTACCAGACTCCTAGATGGCCCCTGTTGCCTCCTGGTCTTCATGTTCTTGTATTTTTCTCCCCCACTCTGAATCAGGGCTGCCTTTTCTGGCAGGAGTGATGATGTGTGACTTCTGAAGCTTGGTCTTTGGCTTGGTGAAGCCAGCCACCATGTCATGGGAGGCTCATGTGGAAAGGAGCTGAGGCCCCTGGTCAGCAGCTAGCACGAATGTTTTAGCCACGCGAGTGAGCCACTGTGGAAGTGGATCCTCCAACCTCGTTTAGCCTTTAGATGGTGGTGCCCCTGGCTGAGGCAACCACACAAGGTACTCCATGAGAAAACTGCTCAGCTGAGCCCTTTCCCATTTCCTGACCCCCAGAAACCATGTGAGGTAAGAAATGATCATTATTGTTTCAAGCTACTGGGTTTTGGAGTGACTTGTTGTACAGCAATAGATAATTGATACATTCACTGTATTGGTTTGCTCAAGCTGTCGTAACAAAATACCATAGACTGGGTGGCTTAAGCAACTAGAAATCTGTTTCTTCATAGCTCTGGAGGCTGGAAGTCTAAGATCAAGGTGCCCCCAGGATTGGTTTCTGGTGAGGGCTCTCTGGCTTGCATATGAGCCTGCTTCTTGCTGTGTCCTCACCTAACCTTTCCTCTGTGTGCAGGTGGACAGAGAGAGGCCTCTGGTGTCTCTTCCTCTTCTTTTAAGAACACCTGTACTATTAGATCAGGGCCCCGACGTTATGACCTCATTTAACCTTAATTATTAATACCTCCCCAAAGGCCCTACCTCCAAATACCATTACATTGGGGGTTAGGGCATCAACATATGAATTTTGAGGGGGAGAGGACACAATACATCCAATAATACTCACCAGTCTTTCAATGCTTTGCAAGTCAGCAGAGGTCCCGGCCCCTGTACTTGAGTGATTTCGTCCTTAAGTAAGGGATAATGTGTCAAACAAAGACGTGACTTTGGCGGGAACAGAAAGAAGAAAGGGGGACAAATTCTCTATGCAGACTCTTTTTATTGAGCGGCTTCCTTGTAATCATTACATTTCAGGAGTTCTTTGGGAAGGTGGAGAAGCAACATATAATTTTAAAAGGAGCTGCACGATTTCAGAAGGAAATGGTCACTTAAGGTGGGAGGCATTGTAGGCTCCTGGTGTTGGAAGCACTGAAGATTGCCCCTGTCCTGTGTTGTCTGTCATCTCTGGCCTTGGTTCCTGCGTTCTGGCTGCTTAGAGCTTTGTGATTCTTTGGCAGCGGTTGGGAAGGTATTAGGCGCCTCCGGTTCTGTATTTCTGTGGCCTTTTGTTTGGCCTCTCTAGGGGGTATATTTTCCAACAGCAGCTGTGAGGTCACCCTGGGTGCAGCCAGATCCCCATACCTGTTAATTTAGCTCCTTTTGTGAGTTGTGTTATTTCAGATGCCTTCTGTGGAAATTTTGTTCCAGACTGACTTGAAAATGTTTTCAGTATGGATTCTCTTTTTGAACAATGTAACCAGAGTTCACTGCTTGTCAGGAAAAAAGAGGGAAAAAAGTAGCTCATCTCAGGCTTCCAGAACGACATGCAGTCAGTTCCCTGCCTCCAGCCCACGCCAGTCAGAACTGTGCCCTGTCTTCTCTCCAGGATAAATCACCATTTCCATTTTAGATAAAATCCAATGTCTTGAATAACAAAAGTAGTGCAGATTCTAAACTGGCTTTTTGGAATCAGATGGCCAACCCTCAGTTTTCCAGGGCTGGTGCTGTTTTATCTGTGGTCAAGTTCCCACATGATATCACCCATTCTGCTTGTTTCTAGGTTGTTTGAGGCAGCGCTAAGAAGATACTTCCTCTTGAAAAGGTGGAAGTGCTGTTTACCTAGCAAGCACTTCTTGAACCTGTGCCGTTTGAAGCTTCATGTCAGGCCTGCCCATCTGCACACATGCAAAAGAAACAGGGTGCCTCAGTCCTTACCCTGTGATGGTCATTAGTGATGTTCACAAATACTCAATTTGTCCTACCTCTGGGCACATTAAATTCCACTTCCTGTCCTGCTGAAGTTAAGTGTGGCTGTATGACTTTACATATTCAATGGAATATGAGTGGAGGTGATGTGTGTCACTCCTAGGAGGAAGCCTCTAAAAGTCCTGTGTCTGATCTCACTGCCTGGCAATTGCATTGTTTCAGATGGCAGAAGCTCTGCCCCCCTCCAGTTTAAATCACGCCTTTGAACCAACCCTTCTTTAAATTAGCCTTGTTTGCCTGTGTCATTTCTTTTCTGTTGAGATCCTGATTGATTCAGTCCTCATAAAAGCAGTACATGATCATTCAGGATAATTTAGAAGATGAGGAAATGTAGAAAGAAGTAAAAGAAAAAAATAATCCATAGTTTTATGCCCAAACATCACTACCATTAACATCCTGTCATTTTTTTTTCTTCTAGACTTTTTTCTTGCTCAGTGGGCTTGTGTTTTAATTTGGTTTCAGTCATTTGGTATGTACAATTTTAGATGCTTTCTCATTTTTGAGACAGGGTTTCACTCTTGTTACCCAGGCTCAAGTGCAGCGGTGTGATCATAGCTCACTGCAATCTCAAACTCCTGGGCTCAATGAGTCCTCCTATCTCAGGCTCCCAAGTAGCTGGGACTATGGGCACATGCCACCATACCTAGCTAATATTTTTTTGCTTTTTGTTGAAGAGACTGGGTTTTGCTACGTGCCCAGTCTGGTCTTGAACTCTTGGCCTCAAGCAACCCTCCTGCCTCAGCTTCCTGAAGCACTGAGATTACAGGTGTGAGTGACAATACCCAGCCCATGAACACTATATTATACATGGTGTTATTATACACTGTCCTGTGTAATAAGTGGCAGTTTAAGTAGAAAAAATTTTGAACTTTAATAGCATTAAAATTATATTGTGCATAGTTGAGATATACCCAACAGTAGAGGAGGGGGTAAATCAAGAGAAACAAATTTAATGAATTTCTTTCCAGTGCCTCCCTTGTGTTGGGTGCTAGATATGGTGGGAAATATAATAGAATTGTCAAATTCCCATGGGCTTGACACTGATAAATGTTGATTCTATGTCTAATCCTCTTGGGACTAGTTTGGATTTCTTACCCACAAAGTTGTTTTCTTTTTTTTTTCCATTTTACTTCACTAATGGAATCTACCTGTTTTGAAAACAATACACACAAACATTGCTCCTTTCCCTGGAGAGGACTCAAGCTTATACAACTTGGGGGAGATATGTTTTATGAAAAAGAATGCAAAATTATGAATAGAAAAGAAATCACATCACATTATTTAATCTAAAAGTTAAAAAAGTGCCATTTATATAACAAACATACCACAAACATTAAAAAATCCAGAAAAGAATATAAATTATTATTATTTTAAAAACTGTTTTAATTAACTGCCTGACAAGCTCTATAATGTCATTTCTTTCTTACAGTTTTTGGCTGAATGCTTGTTGATCTCTTCGTATGATGATAATTTTGTAATATTGTTTTCTATGGAGAGAATGGGAAGATGATTCATTCTTTTGTGGCAGTAGTTTTCCATGTCACCTGCACAGTAGAATATTTTGGGGACTTTGAAGAAGCCTAATGCTCAGGATGCTCCCTAGATCCTTTAAGTCAGAATTGCTGGGACCCCAGCAGCCGTATTTTGTAAAAGCACTGGGTGAGAGCCACAGCTCCAGGATGGATGACAGAAGTTTGATTTTTATTATCGATGGTTCAGAAAAATTTCTTTTAGCTTCACTACTTGTGACTGGTATTGTGATATGCTTGTTTAGGCTTGTTGTCAGGCGAGATTGGGCGCATTCAGGGCGGTATGGTCATAGACGAGGCTTGGTGTCAAATCTGGGAAAACCCCTATCCGATTTCTTTCAGACATGAGCCGTGAGACTTTAGGGCATTTCAAGTTTCTGTGCAGAAACTGATCTTACATGTTGTTTGAATCGAAGGCACTCATTCACCAATTTGTAATGTGTCCTCATTTTCTAGGCGTTTTATGAGTTTTATGTTATGTTTAAGATCAGTAAAATTAGGATCTACATTTTGTGTTAAAGTAGTAAGAAATTAAGTGGCCTGAAGAAATGTGATTGGATGAAGAGCATTTTGCCAAAGGAAGAACGTAAGCAAAGGCTAAGTCCAGAAGGTGAGTCCAGTGTGGACAGACAGCGACAGGCAGGGGCAGCTGCCGGTGATGCCACTAGAAAAAGGAGCCTGTGTACAGGCAGGAAAGTGCCAGCGGAAGGACACCCTGCCATTTAGTTAATAAGATCAATAAGCACATGAGAGATAGTCTCACGCCATGTTAACATTATTCCCTGTGAATCCCAGCTCCACCAGTATTACTAACCAGCAGTGACCATGCATGGAAATAAAGCCTGATACAGCCCTCTACACCCAAACCGCGTCCATCTCCAGCTCAACTCCCCCTTCACCGCATGCCTGCAAGGCCCACAGCCACAGCCGTGCCCCCTCCTGGGAAGAGAAGTGTGACAGAGGGCAGTTGGGTAAAGGAGATGAGGGTCTTAACCAGTTGAGGTTAAAATATCTTTTGTTAATTTCACAAAAGCATATCCTATGTGAACACACGCTAGGTTCCCTGGGAGGGGCTCATACAAGTGAGGGTCCCTGAAGCTCAAGTCTCTCTAGCTTCACAGTGAACCCACCTTTGCTTTCGCACATGAATTAGTAACCAAATGCCCTGTGTGCTGGCAGAATTGAGGCTTAAGAGGGAATAACAGAGTTCCTGATGACAAAGTTTCATCCCGAGGACTTTGGGAAACAGTTCAGACTTGTGTGCCTCTCCTTCCATGTTCGCTGTATTTGAAATGATTGCTGCTTTTCTAGGTAGCAGCCTCACAACCTGTTCAATATCTTAATATGAAAAACATCATTCTTAGGTTGCCATCCTGTTTCCACTGTGTACCTTGACAGGAGACTCCTTTAGGAACTATAGCAGAGGCTGGACAAAAGCCAGCCTTGTTGGGGTTTCTGAGTCTCCTCATTTCCTGACATTAAGACAGCGATTATTGCTCCTTGGGGAGTGGCCACTGTGTGTGTTTACATCTTCCCAGCCGTGGGCGTAGAAGTTCACCGGCTCATACTCTGGTTCCGCATGCATGGTCATGGCCATTCCTGAGATGCATGGAGCCCCAGGAATCCTGCAGGGGCTCAGCCCATGGGCATTGCTCTTCCTTGGGACTTGAGACCTGGAAAAAGATGGAATTTAGCCTCAGCCTGAGGGCAAGGACATGGAGCCAGAGCCAGTCTTTCAATGAGGGATATTTATTGAGTGCCTACTGTGTGCCGGGCTTGGTCATGTGCCTGTGGATAGAGATGTTTCAGTTAACATTGCTGAGGAACAACATGCCCCAAAACTTTGTGGCTAGAAATATAACCACTTTGTCCTGCTCATGGGTTCTGGTGTCAGGAGTTCGGACGTGGCAGGGGTGGCTTGTGTCTGCTGGGATGGACCTCACCTGGAAGATGAAGACTGGGGTGACTCGATGGCTGGGGGGTGGAATTGTCTGGAGGCATCTTTGCTCACATGTATATACCGGAACCTCAGCTATCGGCTGGGACACTATGGGTGGCCTTTCCACATAGTCTCTCTGTCTTGGATGCTTTGGGCTTCCTCATAATGTGACAGTTGGCTTCTGAGAGCAAGCATCCTAAGAGAACAAGGAAGAAGTGCATGGCACTGTAGGACCTAGCTTTGAAAGTCACTTGGCATCACTTTTGCTGTATCGGTTCAGTCAGTAAAGGTCCACCTATATTCAAGATGGGAGACTTGTAAGATTTTGAAAAGAACATGTAGCGTGGGAGATATTGTGGCCATTTAAAAAAATTCAGTCTGATTCAGAGGGTCCCACATTCTGCCTTCATGGAGCTTGTAACCCAGTGGACAGTCACACGCTGGATCATTCAGCAGGTATCTGTTGAGCACCTGCAGTGTGCCAGGTTCTTTCCTGCGGATCCAGGGGGTAATAAGACAGATGAACTCCCTGACCATGGAACTTGCCTGCTGGTGGCAGTAACTGACAATAACATTAAGTTAACATAGTAGGTAATGTCAGGTAGTGGTAAGTGATATAAAGAAAAATAAATAGGGTGAGGGACAGAGAATGATGGGAGGTGCTGTTTCAGATACGGCTGTTAAATGCCCCACTGACTGGGCATGTTCTAGGCAAAGGGAAGATACGTGCAAAGTCCAGAGGTAGAAATATTCTGGGCATGTTTGAGATGTGGTCAGAAGGCCAGCGCGGCTGGAGCAGAACGAGTGAGGAGGGGTGGTTGAAAATGACACTGGAGAAGCAGAAAGGGGCCAAACGGTGTAGGGCCATGCAGGCTGCGGTGATGACTTTGGATTTGACGCTGAGTGCAATGGGAGCTTGTGGGAGTTGGCTTTTGCTGGGTCATGCTGCAGTGGCAACCAAATCTCAGACAACTAATTGCGCTAAGTACCATTACAGAAAATCTCAAGGGAAACCTAAAGGAATGGCTATGGTCTACCTTTTCAACATTTCATCCAAGATCTGCATGCTTGCATGACCTTCATGAGTCAGCTGGGGCTCCCTGCCCTGTCCATCCCAGGATCTGGGTGGAGGACACGCCATCCTCTGGGAGATTGCCGTCCTGGTAGGACAAGGCAAAGCAGTGGTAGAATTCATGCTGGCTCATAAAGCTACTGGTTTGAAGCACACGTGTCTCTTCTCTCACATTTCATTGGCCAAAGTAGGTCACATGGCCAAGCCTGGTGGCAGTGGGTTTGGAGTGATAATCCTCCCACAGGGAGGCGTAGAAAGCAGTTATGAATGACTTCACACTCTACCTCTGAGCTCTTGGAGGTTTCTGAGTGGGTAATGCCATGATCTAATTTGCTTTTTCAGAAGAGCCCCTGGAGAAACAAATGTAATACGCAGCTGAAAGGACGGCTAGGAGGGAGAGGGTCATGTGCCTTGGTGCCCAGAGTGACAGTCAGAGGCCTGCAGGGCGAGGGCGTGCCAGGGCATCCATAGCTCCAGCACGTCAGCAATGGTGTCAGGTCCTGCAGGAGGTCCTTGGCCCCTTCCCATGCAGACTGCCTGGTCTTGCTGGGTAAGACTGGTGAACAGTCCATTTCAGTATAGTGTTGTTGGTTCCTGGATAGGGGTCGCCCAGGGGGCTGCGCAGCACACAGGGGCCATGGCTAACCAATCAAGGTGGTTAGGGAAGGAGATGGCCCTTTGGTCGACATAGCCAGGTGAAGAGGCGATGCTGGGGAGGCGGGGATAGGACACGCCTAGCTGAGCGCCCTGCACCTGCAAAGGCTCTCAGGTGCAAAGGATGGCTTTCTGTCACCTTTTATATGTGTGGCGGAAATCAGAGATGAGGCCCAGATGTCCCCTGCCTTTCCTGCGGGAACTAGCTGCACACTCTCTCTCTCCCCATCCCTCCAGGAATCCCGAGTCCCTACCTGCATCCTGATTCCACACACATTAGATCTGTGAGGTTCAACCTTAGGAATCCAACTATGCCGCTGAGAATGGGGACCTGTAGTGGCAAGGGACTCACAAGAGAGCAGTCAGCCCAGCTCGCCCTGAGTCTCGGGCCCTCTACCCACACTCATCTCCTCCAGAGGATTCAATTGGAATTACCTTGGCCAATTTACTTTCTCACCCCGTGTTTCCTCTTATATCTTGTATCTGGCCTTTGTCCAGATAGCTCCTAAGCCTTTGGGGTCAATTTTTAGGTCATTGTAAAGTTCAGGGTGGGAGGGTATGGTAACCTGTTTTCCCAGGCTGCTGCGTTTCCTAAAGGCCCTAGCAGAGGGCACTTTGTGACAGCGGGGGAAGGGAGGAATGGCTTGGAGTGTCCTCACCACCACTACCTGCCTGCCTGCCCGTCCTCAGTGAGAGCCCCAGGCCTGGCAGTTCCAAGCAGTGTGGCCTCGGACAAGATAGTTTCCCTTCTGTGATTTAGATTCTTCTCAGTGTCCTGTGCAGATTCAACGAAATAAAGTGTGGAAAGCTCTTAACCCAGGGCCCGGGCCATGGTCGGGGCTCATTAGGTGATATCCTGCTGCTTCCACCCTTCCTGGTGGTGGGAAAACAAGCAGGTAAACACGGCAAGATGCTGGAGTCTGAATCTCATTTTTCTCTTCTGTCAAATAATACGAATGGATGAGATCAGTCTTTTTTAACGGAGACTTTAATGGTGTGTGGGGAGGTACAGTTCCTCGTGTGGGACTGCTCACACTGCTACCCCCCACCCCCACACCCCCACCAAGTGTTTCTCCATGTCCCCATGGGGTGGTGACAGTGCTGCCCCTAGCTGAGAACCTCTGGACCAGCTCACCCTACACTTCGCTCCTGCTCAGACGTCCCCTGTTAGTGGAAGAGGGAGGGCCCAGCAGGGCAGTTAGACAAGCAGCAGGTCAGCAGGGCGTCCTTGCCTCTGACCTGGAACGTTTTGCGCCCCCATGTTTTGAGGAAGGAAGGGGTTTCCAACAGGCGAAGAGACAAAGCTTATTTTGTGCTTAAGACCCCTCCATGTCTCCTGGTTGCGTTCTTGGCTATTGATATGCGATACCCACTTGGGTGGTAGAGAGGTGGCTTCTGTGGTCATTGAAAATACCTTCAACCTCCAGTGGTGTCACTTGAAGTGTGTGACACACAAAAAGGAGTCACAAAGGGAGGTGCCTTGCGCATGCTGCTAAGAAAGGAGCCTAGGCATGGTGGGACTGTAGCTGAGTGCCTGAAGTCCCTGTCACCCTGTTTGCCAAGAACTTGAAATTCGCTGTGTGTATCCATGTGGAGCTGGCTATGTCTCCTTTCAGACTGTCTCAGCATTTCAAAGAGGAAACCCAGGGTTGGAGATTTGACTGTTGGGGGACTTTTCTTCTCCAGCTGGTTGGTGCTTTGTGGTCCCGGGGACCACTGGCAGCCTAAGTCCATCATGTGCCTTTGCCCATTCATTCTCCCAGGGTTGACAGCTCTAAGTTATAATGCTCCTTGCTGAATACCATTAATCTTAAGCAAGCAACTTACTGCAAGTTATTAGTTGCTCACCTTGAAATCCTGTGAATAGAGAAGAAAATTACCCTCCTGTCCAGAGCCCCTTATTAATTGAATATAGGGTAGAAGAACACAGAGAATGTCATTAATTTCAAGATATGGGAGTTATTTGCCCCTTTTTATTTTTATTTTTTCCCTGAATGTTCATCTAATGAAATTATTTAAATTTGGTAATTTAGGGGGAGGTTTTCCTTTCTTCCCCAGTACCTTTAATCACAATCAGTTAAAAAGCTGTTAGTGATGCCACTGCAGCTCCATGATGCTTAATTTATAGAAGATGAATTTTGAGAAGTTTGTTGCATTTATCAGATAATTTTATGAGCCTTTTGGAACATTTTAAAAGAGATTTTATGAGACTTTCATGACAATATTCTGTGCATCTCTTTGATGCAGAGAGATGAAGGTTTCTGACTTAATGGTCTGAAAAATTATGACATCTTTACTTACATTGGACTGATGATAGATTTTAGGTCATTTCTCCCATCAAAGATAGCCTCATGAAAGTCCATATTTTGGGGAAAGATTTTATGAGTTATAATGTTTTAATGTTATCTGGATTACAGTTTTCTTGAATCAAAAAAAAAAAAAGTCTAGTGAGATTGTTTTGGGGAAAAGGATTCTGATTCAGTGTTCAGGTGTTGGGGGTGATTTCTGTCACTCCCTGTGCAAGATAAGAATTCTACTTCTACAGCGTGTGTTGGCTCCTCTGCCTTGCACTTAATTCCCTTTGCCTTGCATTCTTGAGTTACTGAGTTATTCTGTTGAGTTATTGAGATAGCTGTGTTCCCCACTAGGTCGTAAGCTCTCTTCGGGTGTTTATATGTTCCCAGACCAAGCATATAGTTGACGCATAGTAGATTGTTCTCAGACAAAGCTTGTTCGATGGAAAAATGTATGATTTCCCTAGCCCAGCAAAGGCAACAATGGGACCTGATACACTCCACTGCTGATTAATGCGTCCCTGGCCTTCTGCCTTCGTCTCATCAAGATGTGGCATCGTCCAGTGGGTTCCTTACATCCTGTACCATTTGTCATTGTCACATGCAGCAGAGTCTGTGGACACAAGCAATGACTTAGCTCAAGCTTGGGAGGTAGTTTAGCTCAAGTCTGGTTCCAGCGGCACCTTGGTGAGGCCAGGGAGGACCACACTCAGATCTGTGGGTCTTTGATTTACTGCAGAGGCAACTTTTAGAATGAGAGAGTGAAGGGAGAGGGGGTGGGGCCTAGAGGTCATCTAGTTTACCACCTTCATTTCTTTGGGGTGAGGAAGAATAGATTCCCAATAGTTAAGTGGACAGCGCTGCATAGTGGGAGAGTGAGGTCCTTGTCACTGCAGAGTCTCAGCAGAAGTGGAATGGAAGCCCATTTGGTTGTGATGGTTGCAGGAAGCCTCAAGTCTTGGGGCTAGGCAGTCTGGGCGAGATTGGAGAATCTCTGCCCTTAATGTTAAAGGGCTCCCTTGAGATTCTGAGTGGCTTGGTCAAGTCTTGCCTAGTTAGAGGATGAGTGGTGGGTTTATGGATTCTTGTTTGCTTTCATGTTTCTTCTCCATAAGTGGCAGTCCCTTCTTTGTCTTCCTTTTTTGCTAGGTCATTCTTCAGTCCGCTGTCTTCTCATTTTTGCCCTAAGCTTTTTCCTTCACTCTTTTCTGCTCTTTTTGTCTACATTTCTCTTCCTTTCTCTCTTATCCTCTATTTTGCTTGTTAGTGAGCCCTTCAGGAGAGCCAACACGGGGCTGTTATATTTGGCTCCTTATGATTGAAGGGCGAGATCTTGAGAAGGGGAAGAGTGAAGTGCCTGGTGGAAATGAGGTCAGTGGGAGCCTCTGCACAGAATCTGGGACACTGTAGGTTCTCCATAAATGCTCGTGGAATGAATGAGTTTGTAACTTCCATGCACTTGTGCTAACATGATTTCACATTTGCATAATGGTGAGTAGGTTGTGTTTTGGTAATTCATGCAAAAATATCCTTTGAATTTTCTACCTGATTGGGGTGCTTATCTTTTAGAATGTGAAGATGAGTGAACAGTCTAGCAGTGATGTTGAATAAATTAGGGTGATTTTGGGGTGGGGGTGTTTGCAGTTTTAAATGGAGAGCCCAGATTTGGAGTACAAGGATGCTCACCTCCCACGATGCTATTGGTGCTGGGAGAGCCTTCTTACGAAGCCTGGCAGGATTCTATTTATGACCCAGATGAGACTCCAGGAGTGTTTGCCAAGGTCAGCAGACGTCTCAGCACTCCTGCCAGTGTCACTGTGGTGGGCCCAGGAGCATGGGGCCAGATCATGTCTTTAGAGCAGGCTTGTTGACTCTCTGGAGTTTGCTCTTGCAAATGAATTCATGATCAATGCAAATGAGAGAGATGGACGGCCTCTTCAGGTGGCCTGGTCGGCACCCAGAGTGCTCCAAGGAGCCCAGAGGCTCAGCAGAGCAGACTTGCAGACCTCTCAGTGTTTAGTGCCGGGAAAGCTGATGCTGTGAGTGCTGTGTTCAAGGGTTCAATTCTGACATCGCACTGTCCTGCCAGGAGGTCCTTCTGTGTGCTGGCCTGAGATTCCCTTGCTGCTCTGCTTCGTCCCTCTCAGTTTTAGTATGTGTTGCCTGGTGCCCAGGACTGTGGGACTAAACTGGACGCTCTGGGGTGATCGGGAATATGAAACGTGTCCTCAGAACTGACAGGGGGATGTTGCTTATCATAGGAAACTGGTCGTGAGCTGTTCGTGTGTTGTGGCAAGCGAGCCCCTGAGGGTCATTGGTCTTAAAAGCACAAAACTGAAAAACTAAAGAGCAAAACAAACAAAAAAGCAGTTGTCCAAGTTTCATCAAAAGAATTAAGGCTGAAAAAGATTCAGTGGCTGGTCCTGAATCTGCAAAGAAAGCCACAGCCTGTGCGAGTCGGGGCGGTGCCACCTCAGGGCTGTTCTCAGGACTGTCTTGGTGGCAGGGCCACAGACCTGTGCAGCTCAAGTAAAAGTGGCTTGTTTTTTTCAGGATATAGGGCTTTTTCGTGAAATCCAAAGATTGAAAATAGTGACTCAGAGACCATGGGAAGGGACTGGGAACTGAGTTACATTTTGCTTGGTGGGCCATGGACTCTCATTTCTGATTCTGTTTTATGAATTTATGTTACAATTTATTTTTGCAGTTGTACCATGTGCCAGATACTTGCCTTCATGGAGCTGTAGTCCAGTGGGAAAAACAGAAAATAGATGAATAATTAAACAAAGATATTTAAAAATTAACTGGTGACTGATGCGTAAAGAAAACACAGAACAGTGACAGAGAATGGGTGTGTGTGTGAGTGTGTGATGGTAGGTCAGGGGAACATTTCTTATATAAGGTAGGGAAGGAAGATCTCTATCTGAGGAGGGTCATTTCCGCCAGTATCTAAATGATCAGAACGAGTTTTCCGGGTCAAGAGTGAGGGAGAAAGATAGCCTGGGAATAGGCCAGCTTAGCGATAGGTACCCAGGGCTCTGCCAAGAGACCCAGTGAGCAGGCGACCAGGGCAGTTTACCCCAGGATTCAGTCCACCTTCAGGTGGAGGTTTTACATCAGACGCAATAGAAGCAGGAGTATTAATGTGAAAAATTCAAAGAACAACTAAAAATTAAACTATGTGTATAGTTGTATAATAAACATATTCCTTATTTAGACAAGTCTTAATGGCCAGATTTTGCACCACTCTGAGACACAGTTTGGAGTTGCAAAATCTTGCTTCTTGTGGACCTCTTCTGTGTTGATAATTTTGCCCTAGGAGGGCCAAGAAATCTTCCTTCCTTCCTTCCTTCCTTCCTTCCTTCCTTCCTTCCTTCCTTCCTTCCTTCCTTCCATTAGTCAAGGGCAGATCAGTGAGTAAACCTTTCTTCAATGGAAATCAATTTTGTTCAGTAAAAGTTTTATAAGAAGTCTGGCAAGTGTACACTTTAAAGCTTCTATTCTATTTAAGAAAACAAATTTTCATCAAACTTGAACTCAGCTGTAAAGATGAGTAGATTTTATTATTTTGCCATGTCAATGGATTTCAGTTTTTCTCTAGGTTATGTCAGATGTTTTAAACTAAAAAAATTATAAATTGAGTAATTTTTGTGAAAACCCCAAAACTGGATACCTTATTTATTAATGGAGAGACCCTGGGCAGGTGATCTGACAGTCTGACTGGGGGAGGAGAGGGCGTGTGGACCAAATGTTCCTGAAGGACCTTACAAATCTGGAACTTTGTGGACTTCCTATTTTAGGTACTTTTATAGAACTGTTTCATAAGCCTTTTGTTTACATTTTAAAGACGATGACCATTTTTTTAGGGATAGCTAAATGATTAGGGAAGGTATTTAATGAGGGTTTGCCTGCATTCTTTAACTGTAATGACAGTGGTCCCCAACCTTTTTGGCACCAGGGACCAGTTTCATGGAAGACAATTTTTCCATGGACGGGGGCATGGGGGGATGGTTTCGGGATGGTTCAAGTGCATTACACTTACCGTGCACTTTATTTCTATTACTATTACATTGTAATATATAATGAAATAATTATGCAACTCACCATAATGCAGAATCCGTGGGAGGCCTGAGCCTGCTTTCCTGCAACTGGAAGGTCCCATCTGGGGGTGATGGGAGATTGTGACTGATCTGACAGGAAGCGGAGCTCAGATGGTGATGTGAGAGATGGGGAGCCGCTGTAAACACAGACATAGCTTCGCACCTTTGCCCGCTGCTCATCTCCTTTTGTGCGGCCTGGTTCCTAACAGGCCACGGACTGGCACCTGCCTGTGGCCTGGGAGTTGGGGACCGCAGCTGTAGCATATACTTTGGTATTTGTTATGAAGCATCAATTACTTTGCAGCACCAAAGTGATTTTGATGAGTTACTGTGAGAGGAGCCTAAAGAAGGGCTTTGGTGATTCTTAAACTGAATAATCTGAGTGCTCTTGGGTACCTCCTGGCAGGTACCCTGCAGTCTTTGTGGTTGCAATTTTCCTGGGTGGCAGAGCTGACCCCTGGTGGTGGCACAGTTCACTCTGGAATGCATACAGGGCTGTCAGAGGTCATGCTGACCTATAAGCAAATCACTGTCATAGAGGAAGGACAGGTGGTTTGCAAACCTCCAAATTCCAGGTATGAAATGTTTTATGTTCAACACTTTTGAAAAAGTTATAGTCTACAGTGGAGATTAATTAAAGAAACTCCAATGTCTCTTGACACTTAAAGCACAAATGATTAGGTAAGGTGGGGCTCACAAAAAGCTGAAAGGCTTAAAACACGCAGGCTGCCAGGTAGAGGTGGAGAAGCAGAGTTCTGTCCATTGAACTTGGCATTATTTGAGGCTGCACCCCTTTGCCCTGTCCTTCCCTCTGTGTCTATCTGTTTGCCCCTCCTCTCCTTCTGTTCTTCTCTCTTCTGTTCTTCCTGTCTGCTTGCTTCTTCTGTCTTTGGATGTCCTTCCTCCCTCAGCCGGAGCTTAAGGAGATCTTACTCTGCACTTCTCCTGACCTCTGGCTGTTTCCTCTAGATGGCCAAAGAGAACGCTCTCTCTTGTTCCCACAAATGGCCTCTTTTTCAAGAAAGCACCACTGATGGGTCAAGTGTTCTCCTTGCCAGCATTCATTTGCACAGCCGAGCAGTCCTTTGTGATGTTTGCCCTGCAGTTCTGCCCTCCCGGTGCCTTCTTCAGGCATCTGCCACCTTCACTGTTCCCTTCCAACGCCGGCAATGCTGTTTACTCTCCCTGGGCTGCCAGTGTAAATCCCTGTTGAAAGGTGTTCATTGATTTGGCAGAAAACATGTTATTCATATTGGGCCCATGTGCTTGTTTTCGGTTGAGCCTTTGACATGTAGTTTTTGGCAAGCCCTGGGTGCTACACACAGCACTGCTGTAAGCTGCTTGGATGTGACAGTATTGTGGGGTTTGTTTCCCCTTTGGAAATGTAAAAGCTCCCTAAATATAAAGGCTCCCTCTCCATACTGTGTACATTGATCAGTGGTCTCACTTTCTGGATGTCCTGTTAAATATGGGTGGGGATGATGTAAACACAGTTGGGCAAGGTTTTTGGCACCTACCGTGGGCTTACTACCTAAGGCTAACTATATGGAGAAGGATATTTTACACAGTAAAATCTCAGTTTTAGAATAAAAGTATGCAAATTGGGTTGAAACATGAAATTCCCAATATTTGCTGTTTTTGACCTACAAAAGTGGCAATCTCATATGGTTAAAATGACTCTCTTTTCTATTTCATTAATTCATTTATTCAAGGCCCATCTATTGACCATATTTCCCATGCTAAACATTTTGGTAGGTGTTGGGGTTACAAAGAGGAATCAAGTCTGTTTCCTGCTCTTTAGCCAGGAAGACCAACTCTAATACAAGTGTCACGTGCTCCAAGGAGGCCTCTCAGTGAGTGCTGAGGGCAGGATGGGCTGATCAGCTGCCCTGGTTTGCTCAGAACTGTTCCAGTTTTAACACTGAAAGTCCTGGGCACTGAAAGAGCTGGGACCAGTTCACCCTAGGGCATGGAGGCAGTTATGGCTTCATACAAAGTTAACACCTGTGTGGCTAAAGTAGTTAAGGTTGGAAATGAAGCCCACTCCTCTACCCTGGGAGAGTTGAGAAACACACTAGCAAAATTAAAACCAAAAGCTCTGTGAAGTTTTAGAGTAGAGGAAACTGTGTAATTTGTTTAACCAGGATTCCTCTAACTTATTTGACCTTGGAACTCTTTGTGCTTAACATATTGTGAACATATTTGGGTCCTTCCCTTTTTGTCCTTTGGGGGAAAATGGCATCATTCTCCATTCTAAAGTGTACATTATTACCTTATATTATTGGTCTTATCCATGATTCAGGCAACAATTAGTATTGAAATAGCCCATCACAAGAAAATGTAATAATAATGCAATTTTGGGATTAAAAGGTGTTTCGGAAGGTTGCTAATGTGCTGTGGAGGGTCGTGAGTTACTGCAGGCTATTTTTTCTGGTTGACACACGCAGAGCCAGGCTGGTTGCTCACTCTTTCTGCAAGTGCGTTGCACCAAAGGCTGGACCAAGTTGTTATGGAAACGGAAACGGTCTCCTGGTCTGAGAAGAGTGCCTTGCTAATAATTAGAGAGCATGGCTGAACGAACTTTAGTGGAAATGATTAATCTTGCAAAGCACAGGTAAGTCTAAAAGATTGAACAGGTGTTGTTTGGCCTTTGCACTTTCCAGCCCCGGAAAATTTTAATTTGTAAAGAGCTGAGCAAGCTCAAGCTTTGAGTCTTTCTTTACTTTGAAAAAGAAAGTCATCCTTTAATGTTATGGTGTTTGGCTAACGTAAAATTTAAAGGATATCTCTTAAGCCTATGGAGTGTCAGAGTGTGGTTTGTAAACCTTGTGAGCTTGTTAAAATGCAGATTCCTGGGACCCTCTCCAGATCTGCTGAGTCGGAATATCTGGGGGAAGGTTTTGGAATTTGATTCTTTACCAAGCTGTCCAGATGAGTTCTATGCTAGCTTACTTGGCCCTTGCTTTAGGTTAGGGGTCTACAAACTCTTTTTGTAAAGGACCAGATAGTAAATAGTTTAGGCTTTTGCAACTCTATCCTCGTAGCATGAAAGCAGCCAGAGACAATACATAAAGGAATGGGCATGCCTGTGTTGTGATACGTTTTTTTGCTTTTTAGCTTTTTTGCTTTTTTTTGCGGCAGGGTATTTCTGTCACCCACGCTGGAGTACAGTGCCTGTTATAGCTCACTGCAGCCTGGAATTCCTGGGCTCAAGCAATTCTGTCGCAGCTTCCCGAGTAGGTGGGACTACAGGTGTGTGTCCCCACGCCTGTCTTCAATAAACTTTAGTTACAAACACAGGCAGTGGGCAAATGGACCGATTTGGGCCTCAGGCTGTAGTTTGCTGACCTCTGTTCTAGGATATGCTAAGGGCTGCCCAGTTAGTGGGACTTCTCCTTTCACAGGTATTTGTGTTAAAAGTCAACCACCCATCCAGATACCTGCTTCAGTCCTACCTAAAGACAGGCAGAAAGAGATGATGCCTTTGCTGGGGCAGGGGAGAGAGTGTTGAGTGATTTGGTGGCAAACCATTCTTATAACCAGAGTTGCTGAAGTGAGTTTTAAGTGAGTTGGGATCTCCTTGCCACCTTTCTTAATTGTGGATTTCCTGGCTTGGAGGTTATAAAACGTGATGAACTTGAATCTTTTTTGAATAAAAATCTCAGGTTTTTCTTGAGGGAGGAGTTGGAAGTTTGGTGGTGTGTGTGGGGGGGGCATTGAATTGTGAGGTATTGTTTCCCTCTTGTTTCTACCCTACTTGCTGCGTTAGGCCCTTTTGTCTGAGCTCCTACTATTCATATGTCTCTGGGGCCTGGCCTTCAAAATGAGGCATACTTGCCCTCATCCTCATGTTGGATTTGCGCCGGTGCCCAGACTTCTTAGGACGTTGCAGTTCTTCTTTGAGAGTCTAAATAAGTTAAGCGACTTGAGTTTTTCTTGGCGATTTCAAATGCAGCCATAGCACAGACTGTGTTACATACATCGTAGCTAATTTTTCATTGCTTTTAAAACGCTTTTGAAGTGAAAGGGGGCCCTGTTGTTTAAGTGTTCACAGTAACCGTTAGCGGATGGACTCTTACATATTTTGTTGTGTTACACTTGGTAGGGGGTTCATGTGTCCTGACTGCTGTCAACCTGAAATAATCGAGAGGTTTAGAATCTAGTTTAAAGGTGGTTTATTCAATTGCAAAGTTTGAGGACAGCTGCTCCTCTAGGGAAGCACAGATTCCAGAGAATGGAAGTCAGTGTTCCAAAGTGAGGAAGCTTGGAGTCATTTATACAGATAAGGTTTGGGAAGCTTAACAGAATTTCAACATCTCTCTATATAAGGCTTAATGCGTCGTTACAACTATCTGATTAATTGAGATGGTCTTTTTCTTTTGGGAAAGGTATATTCAACATTCCACACTGAAGATGTAATAGTCATGGAGTCTTTTGCACCGTTTGTTCTAGGTTAGGTACAGGACAGGGAAGGAGGAAGTTAATCTATACCAAAGATCAGTGACTGGAAGAGGAGGAGGCCTGACCTCTGGTCTGTCCTAGTCATTTACAGAACAAGAACAACGAGGAAGAGAGTTAAGCTATAATCTGAGAAGCAGAGGTTGCAACTACACGTGACGTGACTCAGATCACAGTCACAGCTCTCTCAAGGCTTAAAGTGTTTTTTGAGGTTTCAACAGCTTTTAAATTTTATTTATTTTCACAGTGCATACAACCAACCAGATTATGAACTTTTCTTCTTCCCTTGCTATAATGTTCTGTTTTTCCAAATGGTTTGCTTAGCTTCACATTTTCTTTTTATGTGTTTAAGGAAAAAACAGTTCCCCTGGACCACAGCCACGAATGTCCTAATGTTGCTTTCAATGTGTTTCTGTTCATGTCCCTGAAGCTTTTCGTTTTGTGTCATAGCAATTCCTTGCTATTATCTTATTTTCTGATTTCTTTTGAAGGGATAATGATGGTGGCCAATTTGTGCATTTTATAATGTTTTAATTCAGTTATACTCCTATTGCATCTTATGCCGGAAACAAACCTGAGTTGTTCTCTGGTTCAGCCTTAAAATGTTTCCCATGCGAGCCTGTATATTATGGTATCATTAGCTTTTGTAGCTTTTCTGAGTCATTGTCACCTCACTGTTATCAAATACAAGCACATTTTCTTTTGACATATTTATATCCATGTTCAAAACTACTTTACATTCATTCATTACAAGGTGATTTAAAGCCTTCCCTTGTTGATTGTGGTTTGTTTTTTTAAAAAACTTTGCATTTATGTTTTTTTAAATATGAAAGTTTATGCTTTGCGCTTCTCTTGTGTGTCATTTCCCCTCTTTTTAGAAATTCCTTCTTTCCAATATATTTTTACTCTTCATCCAGAAAACACATACCCAGCACTTTCTGTGGGCAACACATGTCCCTCCATTCACTTCCATGGACTTTTGCTTAACATGCAAGAGAAGTTTTGCTTTTTCCTTTGATTGGGGTGGAACACTCTGGAAATGTTTGTGGTGACTATTTCAGGCAGCCAAGTGAGGGCTTAGGAAGCTTGGAGTCAGAAGTCAGAAGGGCCTACGTTTCCAGTACATCCCCAGAGACCCCTGGCTGGGTGACCTGGAGTGTCAGCTGGGGGGATGAGAGTACCCCACTGGCAGAGGTTGTACTATACACATGAAATGTTGAGCTTATACCTGCCAAAGAGTGAGTGCCCCATAAGTGGTAGCCACTACCATGATACCAAGGAGAAGGTGGGTAAATCCATTATATCTTCTCCATAGTGTGAATTCTTTCCTATAAATTCCACCTCTCCCATCTACTTAAGCATAAATACCACCTATCTAAATGTGCTAGTTCTCATGAGCCCAGTCTATTTTTGACCTGAAATGCTATGATTTGTTACAGTATCAGCCTGAAAATTCAGGTTCTTTATCTGTGGCTCACTATTTTGGGTCTTGGACCAACATTATTTTACAGGAAGGACTTGGCATGGCATCTTCAGTTTCCTCAGTGTCACTCCTAATAACAGAAATGCCAGGAGTGACAGTCACATTTCATGACCAGCTTGCTGCTCATCCAGGAGGAATTTTATCAGTCCTGTTGAACATCGAGATTCCTCGGGGTATTTTAATAGAATAATTAGCTTTGGAGAATTATTGGCTTTGGAGAAATATCCTGTACCCACACTTGATCCTTCCATCATAAAGCTTCTGTAAGAGTTTCGTTTTTGGGAAATATCGTTACTTCCTTTAGTGACAGCTGTCACATATGGTGACGATGCTGTTATACAAGTTGACGAAGGGCCGGAGACAAATGCTATGTGATGAGTGTGGAATGTTCCACTTCAGGCTCTTGTGATTACTGCCGAGGCGACGTTTTCTTAATGTCCCTGGATTCTTACTTTTTTGTCCCCTATATTTATCTTTAACCTCAAGAGAATGTTGCTGCTTTTGTAGCGCATGAGTAATGTACATTCTCAAATTCCAGCTCTGGGAAGTTGGCGGACAATTAAGTAAGGAGAATATATTTTTTTTAAAAAGGATTACCTTATTTAAAAATATTACCTTATTTCCACTGATCTGTCATCTGTTTCCATGGAAATAGAATTAGGGGATGGTTTCTGACGATCATTTTCAAGGCTGACTCCTGATTCCTGCTCCAGTTTCCATAGAGATGGGAGCAAAACTAGTGGAAGACAAGGGAAAAAGGAGCACATGGAGTAGAAAGCTGGAGAGCCGCCCGGCGACGGGGATTCAGACCCTTCTCTGGAGGTTACTGTGTGGTCAGTTTGGCCATGAGCCCTCAGTGATGCCCACACTTGCTAGAAGCTCAGGGGCGAACACTCAGACAATGGCCTCTGCCCTAAGATGAGAGGCTCTGCTGTTCTCCATACTTCTTTTTGTCTTTTAGAATCAGCTTCAGATATAGCTTTAGCCCTCCCGGATACCTACCCCGGCCTCCTCCCTAGAATTGTCTCCACAGCAGTTGAGACAGTCAGGTGTTGATTGCCTGGCAGTTTCAGTAACCTGGGTCTTCCAAGGTGGGCAGGAAGAGAGAAGCTGGCTTTGGACTGCCAGGGGGTCAGCCACCCCGAGTCCACACACTGGCAGAAGCTTTCGGATTTTCCCTCTGCTTTAGTAGCACACACACGACCAAAAAGGCAGGGTTGAGTGGCGTTGTCACCAGCTGTGAACTGCACTTTGCTATTTCTGAGGCTGACTTGGTTGTTTGCCTGGAAATTATGAAATTGGCTTTATGCATTTACTTAAATCCAGTCAGTCCCTGCATCTTTAACAGAACAGTTGGTCAGAAGCCAACTAATTGATGCCATTAACAGAGATAATCTATCAAAATTAAAAATGATGTCCTTTGAAGAAAGCAGTTTTAAAATGAATAAGGCTGAAATGGGATGTTTGAGTGGGATTTTCCTCCTTTGGAACCAGAGCTTTGGGTTCTGGGCTACAGGAGGACAGAGCGGGATGCTAACAGTTGAGGCCGCTGGGTGTGGAGCTGGTTTGCAGAATCTCTGGGTAGCCTTTGTCTGGAAGGCACTTAGGTGAAGGTCTTGAAGCTCGATTTGTGTACAAGCGTCCTTGTGAAAATTGAGCGTCTATATTGCTCTGAGTTGGAGGCGGGTGGTCCCCAGCACTGCCTCTGCCCACACTGTTAGTAGTGGCTTGAAGCCCTACAGTGAGAGGCTGTGCATAGCTCATCCTGGGAAGGTCCTGCAACCCTCATCAGAGGTCCAGCACTTTTTTGGTTTGAAAGATGAAAAAAAGGGATGAGAAACAGTCATGAATCCACTGAGGATTAAATTGTGTGACCTGCAGTAGGAATGTGACTGCTTGCATCTTCTGTAAGCACTTCGGAGGTTGCCTGTGTATTGCTGACGTGCAGAAAGATCTGGAAAGCTAGGCCTTCAGGCAGCCTTTCTTCATGCTCTCCCAGAGGAAGCTCCTTCTGCAGGAGCCCCACTGCTTTTCCTGGGCGCCTCTCCTCCATGTTCCTCCTCTGACCAGGTTGATTCTCAAGTCTGCGGTGTGTTTGGCTGAGGTGTTCTGAGGCAGCTGTCTACACCCTGTCCCTTCTGCCTGATGATGGAGGGAACACACATTGGGGACATTTTTCTGGGATCCCCTGCTATGGACTGAATGTTTATGTCCCCTCAAAATTCCTATGTTGAAGCCCAATTCTCAATATGATGGTATTTGGAGATGGGGCCTTTGGGAGGTAATTAGGTCATGAGGGTGGAGCCTTCAGCGTGGGGTTAGTGCTCTTATAAGGAGAGAAGATCTGTGAGGACATAGTGAGAAGGTGGCTGTCTGCAAACCAGGAATTGAGTCCCTCACTAGGAACAGAATCAGCCAGCACCTTGATCTTGGACTTTGAGCATCTAGACTGTGAGAAACAAATGTCTGTTTTTTAAGCCACCCAGTCTATGGCATTTTGTTATAGCAGCAGCAAGTGACTTAGACATCCTCCCAAATTCTTTAGCTGGGTCTGCGGGTTGAACCCCTTTATGACTTGGGCTATTTGTATCTGTGCCATGGAATTTCTTAGCCTTAGTTTCTGAGAAGGTTTCTTTTCTTCTTTTTTTCCCTCATTTTATGTCTTAGCTAATGTTCTTTTTTTTCTTTTTCTTTTTTTGGCTTTTTTTTTCCCCTTTGCCTTTTTTGTTAAACCTCACTTGGGAGAGGAAAAGGAAAACCTTCCAGAAATGTGGGTGTCACATGATGAATGACTTTAGCTTGACATTGTGACTCGCATTTCTGAGACCCTTGCCCAACAGTGCCAGGAGATGAGTGGACTGCATGTGTGAGGTCCTCAGTGTACCAGGTGGGGACATGCACAGCCTGTGTGCTAGGCACTTGCTTTGTGCCAGGTGGGACACCAAGCGCATGACCTCACCTAGTCCTCATGGCAGGCCAAGGAGACAGACCCAGAGAGGGCACACAACAAAGATCTGTTACTGACATATATGAACTCCCTGCTGAAGCTGAAGTCCCACCCAGGGTTCCCTCAGTCCAAGCAGGTGTGGGCTACAGAGCTGGGATTAGGACTCAGTCTTCCTGACTGCCAGCTGCTGCTCCCAGCCCCAGTTGTTGTTAGTGTCCATATGTGTAGCTGCTGTCTTGTCTTCCTTCGAGGCCCAGGTCATGTGTCAGTTCATCTTTGGAGTTTTCTAAGAACTATGTCTGCCTCTTGCCCCAGCAGGCCTGGCTGCTCCCCTGCTCCTGTCCTGGCATGTGCTTGGTCAGTGACCCTAGAGCTGGACGTATGGCATGCACTAAGCCTGTACTTGTCTGCCCAGCCTCCCAGCCTTGGAGATCCTTGAGGATCCAATAGGTACTCAGTAGCCATTAGTGGAGGAAGGGTATTGTGTAGGTGTTAACATTGAGTAGATATCTCTGAGCTGGCAGACCATCTGGTTGACCTTGTAGTGATGAATAACAAAGGCTTCTTAGGGTCCCGGCCCCCCACCACATGTAGCAGGAGTCTTCCCCCTTATGGTGGGTGGTTCTAGCCTGAGTGGAAACAGCAGAACAGCTGACACTTACAATATTCACCCTTCACTTACTGTGAAAAAGGATTTGGTTGTAGGGTCATTAATCAAGCTGTCAGGTAGAACACGAAGGTCTTATTTATTATATAAGGAGGTACTTTATAAAGAAATTGAGCTATGGTGATGAATAGATATTGGACACCAATTATGTTGCGGCTATTAATCAAGATATTCATATTCAGCAGTAACAGCGACCGTGAGGGATTGTAAAAGTAAATAAACTTCCCCAAGGATGAATAATACCATTCGATGATGAACTTCTCATTAAGAACATTGGCTATTTGCAAATTAAACTTTTAGAAAAGTTAGTATTATAATAACCCTACATTGAAACAATAATTACGGGTAGGCATACTAACATAAGGATGACATTGCTGATTATTTTCAATTAATTCCAAATAAATTCTTGGATTTAAAATGTATGTGCCTATTAAAATCTGTCCTAATTAGACCTCCATTAAATAATTTAAAGATTTGTTTTATTTCATGATCTCAGAGGGTCACATGGACTGTTGTCACAGCTGATGGGGGCAGAGTCAGGATTTGAACCCATGATGTACACTTCAAAAAACTGCTTAAGCGCTTTGCTATCAACTATTTCATTTACTTTTTAAACAATTCTTGTGAGCTGGCCCAAGTTTCACGAGCATCGTATTGAAGAACTAATGGGTCATCTGTCTGCACAGGCTTTGGAGTTGTTTCATTGTTTCGCCCCAGTTTTTTGTTTTGTGATAGGAAACCCTTACGGCATGATGGTAAGGGAAAAATGAAACCATGGATGACCTGAGCAAGGAGTTTGGCACATATTAAGCAGTCAGAACATGCAAGCTGTTTTTAAAATCATATTTTTAATGGTTTAAAGCAAATATCTAAATTTAGAAGCCGGTTTTGATGCCTTTAATAATCTGGTGGGCTTAAAATGTCAATAAATACACCCTTCTGGAAATATATTTACAGGCAACAACATTTATCAAACTTAGGCTTTAGATTTCCCCAAAGCTGAAGTTATAAAGTAATTTTAATGCAAATACTTGTGTTTTCTATGCCAGGACTGATGAAAAATGAGGGTGTTTGGGTTAGCCCCTTAGCAGTACAGCCTTGTCCAGCACGTGCCAAGGAGAACTCATCAGCATTCAACACTCCCGTCAGGATGGAGAAGTCTATTTGCTTTAAATGAGATTTTGCTTGATTGCTATTTTTATTTTGAAAATCCTATTTTAGCTTTTTATCTCACATAATAATGACTTTTTGGATAAATATTGTCACCCTTTATTGTAAGTATAAAGGAGAAGTAACACATGGCTTTCTGCAATAGGATAGTGTAATAAGTAAAATCAGATGCTAGGGGTCATTGGCATAAATAAACACATTCCTTCTCATTGGGCGGGGGGAGAGGATGTGGGTTGTAAGTTTGGAGAATTTGATGATGTCTTTGAAAAAAATCCAGAGAATGGCTTTATTTTCACATCTAACATTTCTTCAGTAGACAGAAACTAAGGTCTGAAATGGACGTTCCTACCATATTTGATTTAGAGCAACTACATTAACAATAACTTTAACAATGAATTCTGGTTGGGTTTTACTTTGCTATAGCTGAGTGCTCTACGCATGCTGCGGATGGTTATTGGGAACGTGGGCCCTTGGCGATCACTTCCTCGCTGCGGGTTTCCACTGGGATGGCAGAAACTGCTTATCGTGGCATAGGACGGAAAATAAATCCTGGAAATGCCATACAGCTCAAGTGACAATTTGAAAATAACAATCAGTGCCGTGAATAGAAGCTGAGGCACAAATTCAGTTAACAAGCCGAGGAACCAATCTATCAGGCATTGGATGAAAAGCCTATTTCTGAGTTTATTTCACAGCACATTATGACAACATTTCTTTAAATCACAATTCATCTCCATTTAAAAGATATAATCTACATATTCTTATGGGAAATAATCAGAGACTAAGCTTTACCCTATTTTTTTTTCCTCTCAAGTTGACCTGGTTGCCCCAAAGAATATTTTTTACACTGTGAAATGTAATTTACTTGACCCCAACAAAATTGGATTAAAACCATCACAATTACCAGTGGGTAAGTAAGTGGAATGGAGTTCGGGAGAATCAGGGCCAAAAAAATTCAATTTTTTTTTGCTATTCAGAAAATATATTGAAATAAATGCAGGGAGACCCCATCGCTCCATAGTAGTTTGCACCCATCTCTGGTTCATAGCGCAGTGCTGGCGTTGAGGGTGCCAGGCAGCTGCGGAGATTGGGGCAGCCCTCCCCCTTGCTGGCTCAGAGCAAACGGGAGCCTGCGGAGACCAGCCAACCTGTTCAGTGTCACGCAGTTGTTCGGTGGCAGGGCTACATCTGCATTCCGGCCCATATTCTTGGGGGCTATTTGCCAAGCTGCCTTTTTCCTCTCTAAAACTTTACTTTCAGAAAAGCCCATAGATTTAAAGGAGTATGTATCTCAGTGTCCTGTACTTTCTCAGTTTCTAGGTTCACATTTGCCTGGGTTTAAGAGGAGCCACAAAACAAATGACTGTTCAGCAGGGACTTCAGCAGTGACAGATGGGAGCAGTTCCCTTGCCTTGGAATTACTTCCTTTAATTGTAGGGAACGTGGAATTGCCTCTGCTGTGGAATCACCTGCTTTTTCCAGGGCATGTGTCCCTGTGCATTAGTGATGGTCTTTTTAGATGAGACCCAGCTGTCAGAGGTCAAGTTTGAAGGCAGTTATTGTCGTGAACACAAGAACGTGTCATCGTCAGTCTCTCTTTGAGTGCAGGAAATAAGTGCTCTTAGGGAGCTCAGGAAACAGAATGATCAGAAAGTCTTGTTGACTGGGGAAAACTGGACCCCTAAAGGTTCTGTCTGAACATTTGCTGCACACTCGACAAACTCTTAAAGGTAGGCGCTCCTGGGTCATTGCTGCAGTCCCAGGTTATGGCAGGCATTGTTTACATGATTAAGTGATTGTTCACTGTGTGTCAGGCTCTATGCTAAGGTCTTATGACACCCTCTTCTGCCCCCAAATTTTAGAGGTATAGAGTCGAGGTGTTGAGAGCCCAAGTTGCTTGCCCAAGATCACAAGCCTGGGGTCCCTAAGTCTGGGTGTGAGCCCAGGTTGTGCCTAGCACTGGGTGTAGGAGAACAGGACATTTGTCTCCCTGTCACCTCCAAGGACACATAGGCTTTAGCACAGCCCCCGCATCATCTTTCCCTTGCCCTCAAGGCCGACTCCCACGTGAAATGAGCCAGCACATGAGGAAGCACTGTATGGTTTACACAGGTTATTATTATACTTGATGAAATTGAATCCATTTTGGGAGATGAGCTTCTTGAGTTCTCATCCCTGCATGCCTCACATTTCTTTCTATTTTGTCTTTGATTCAGAGTAGTGAATGTGGGTGAAAACAGAGGGAGGCTTTCTCTGGAACTGGGATTCCGGAGTTTTCTGGAGCTAAGAGCAGAGCCCTGCAGTGTTTGTCTGTGTCAGCAGTATTCTGAGGCAAGACGCCCAACCGTTTCCTCTGTCGGTGAGAAGAATGACTTCTGAGTGACCCGTGACTTAGGTCAGGCAGAGAAGCCCTGATGGGAGAATCATCTGGGATTGTGCTGCTACCCCAAGGGCCTGAGCCTGAGCCCCAGTGCCCCGGAAGCAGGAGGGGCTCGCGTATGTTTCCCGCAGATTCTACTCATAGATGTTGGAATTCTGTTGACAGGGCAGTAATGAACATCAGTTTGGAAGGTGAAATAATGGGAGAGCCTATTCCAGTACCACAAAGTTGTGATTGTTGTACTTTTCAGATTGTAGTGCTTCTCTACATGGCTCCAGAGTCCAGAGGTTTCCAAGCATTGCTTTGTCCTGACACGTAAGCTCTTCAGGATACAAAAAGAAATACTTATGTTAAAATTGAACAGTTTTCCTGCAAAAGAGGGGTTCTTCACAAAAAGAGTTTTGGGAACAAATAACTTTGAGAAATTCTACTTTTTAAACTTTTTTCTTGATGATTGAGCATTTGCACATTCAGGGCTCTGAGAAGTCCTGAGAAAGAAGCCTGTTTAATTTTGCCCTGGCATTTCCCGCTTATTTAACATCAAAAATTTTAATTTGTCTGCAGCAAGCTTCTAGAAATGAGGCTTTAGATTTTTAGAAGTCAGTAACATGACATCTAAAGGTTGACTTACATTTATTCATGAGCACATTATTCTATAGATTGAGCTCCAAATCCTTTAGACCAGGGGATCAAAAAACTTTTTCTTTAAAGGGCCAGATAGTAAATATTTGGAGCTTTGTGGAGTGTAAGGTCTCTGTTGCAGCTACTCAACTCTGCCCTTGTAGCATGAAAGCAGCCGTAGACAATAGATAAATGATGGACATGGTCATGTTGTAATAAAACTTTATTTACAAAAACAGGTGGCAGGCTGGATTTGACCTGTAGGTCATAGTTTGCCAATCCTGTGTTAGATCCCTGGTCTGCTGATCGCACTGCTGCATACGCCATGCTGTTCCATCTGGCCGTAATCCACGCCTCGTCCCTTGATTCAGTCACTGCTACTCAGCCTCCCAAACTTGGCTCAAGCATCCCTCCCCCAGAGGCCTTCTTGGATCTGAGGACAGCTTGGGTCCTGCTCTCCTGTCTTCGCATAGCGCTTTGTTGCATCCTCTATCACAGTCCTAAGCAGCTATGCTGCCATCATTCCTGCCCTTCCCTGCCCTTACCCCAGCTCTGGGCTCTCGGGGGCAGAGACCTTACTACTAGTCTGTGTCTCCAGCCCTGAGGGTGGGAGCGAGGATGGGGTATCCAGCACCCTGCAGGCGCTCACTGTGAGCTAGTGAATGAGCTGCAGTAACTTGATACAGTGTTTTGTTTTGTTTGGGTGAACTCTTACTATTAATAGTAAGTATAGCAGGAGGAAATGCTCTTTTCAAATAATAATTTCAAGCATCCCCAAAGACTGGGGTCCCCAGCTCCTGGGCTGTGGACTGGTACTGGGCTGTGGCCTGTTGGGAACTGGGCTGCACAGCAGGAGGTGAGTGGTGGGCAAGCCAGCGAAGCTTCATCTATATTTACAGCCACTCCCCATCGCTTGCATCACCGCATAAGCTCCGCCTCCTGTCAGATCAGCAGTGGCATTAGATTCTCATAGGAGCGCGAACCCTACTGTAAACTGCACATGCGAGGGATCTAGGCTGTGTGCTCTTTATGAGAATCTAATGCCTCATGGTCTGAGGCGGAGCTGAGGCGGTGATGCTAGTGCTGGGGAGCGGCTGCGAATACAGATTATCATCAGCAGAGAGGTTTGACTGCACAATAAGTGCACTTGAATCATCCTGAAACCATCTCCCCCCACACCCTGTTCATGGAAAAATTGTCTTCCATGAAACTGGTCTCTGGTGCCCAAAAGGCTGGGGACCACTGCCCAAAGACACAGATTGTTCAGAAGAATCTAGGGATGAATTCCACATTATCCCAAGATATATGCTTTTTGGCTAAGAAAGGAAGAAATGAGGCTACTGTGCGCTGTGATAAATTATGCATGTGGAACAGAGAAGCTGAGTGAAAATGATAATTTAGGGGGCAATGGGGAAGTATTTGAGAGATCTGAAGGCGTATTTTTCTCCTTCTTTCTTTATGTATTACAGATTAAATGATATAGACCTTTTTCTCTTTTCACCCAGGCCTTTAAAATATTTTTCTGGCAATTTCTCTTCATATTACATGACTGCTCTAATTATGTCTCTAGTTTTAAGATAATAGAACTGCATTTTTAATGTGTTCTCTGCTGTATCTGAATTTATGGTGTCTCCTTCCTTAGGCCTTCTGAAAAAAAGTTAACTGAGTTAATATTAAAATAAAGTAGGTGAATTAAAAGGGAATGAGCCTTTAAAATCTCAAATCCAGCCCAAATGCTCACTAACGGCAGGCCTCTCTGTCTCTGAGGCCAAGATAGCCTTGCTCCTGCCTGCCTCCCTGATGGGAAGCCCGGGCGACCTCCAGGCATGGCCATGACCCTGAGCCAGCCTAGTGCGGAGGGAGAGGAAAGGCTGGCCTGATGTTCCCTGAGGTCATGCATTTATAAGAGACACTGGAATGACTTTTTCTGAGTTTGCTGCTGGGAATTGGATAATCTCTCAGCATTTTGACCCCCTTCCGCTGCTGTCCTTGGGAGTACTGCCGGTGCAGTGACTTTTGGAGTCCTGACAGAGTAAGCAGGGCATGTCTTAATGCCATTGCTGATGAATGAAGTGACCTTGGAAGAGTCACTTGACATCTTGGCCTTCAGCCTCCAGATGACTCCATCTGTGTCTGGAGTGATTGATCAGCCTCCTGGGTTATCTTAGATGTTAGTAAGTAAAACTTCATGTATTCCATTGAATATTAAATACCACTATGCCTGTCTCTCACTTTGATCTTGTAGAAACTGGGTAGACAGAAACTACAGACATTTTTAAAGACTTGACAATCAAAACTATTGGACACCATATTTTTGTTCTTAATTTCATTAAAACATAGGCCCTTTCTTCCAGGAGCTCATATCTGAATAAAGTGGACACACAAACCCAGAACTGCAGGTCTGGGGGGATAACAGCATGTATCAAGAGCTGTGGGGTGTGGAAGACGGCATCACTGGTTGTCTGGAGTGGGAACTAGGCAGTCATGAGGGGCTTCCAGGTGAGCTCGTGCTTGACTAGGGTGTTAAGGATGCCCTGGAGGCAGGGTGCCAGGCATTCTGATCATAGAGCGTTGAACCCCAAATAACTGTCAGATCCACAGACATAGCATCAGAGTAGTAAGAGGGTCATGTGCTCCCCAACCAGCTGCTCAGAAGAACAATGTAGCTGTGGATCATATGCACACAGAACTCACTGTATTGGTTGTTCAACATAGGCCATGGTTGTGTCGTTCCATCTTTCCTGTTGTTACACTCACTGTTACCAAGTTAGAGAGGACGGACTCAGAAAAACTGAAAAGCAGAAGAGCTTGTGCTGGAATCACCCTCAGAGCACAATGCTGCTGAGGAGAGCAGTGATGGTTCAGCACCAAGGACAGCGACACAGCCTGCAGGGCTCCAGGACCTGGTGAATCCTTCCTTGCTAATACATGGGTGTTGGATGTGGCAGGGCATGGCATTTTCGCAGTCTGTGTGCATTATGTCCTCAGGACTGCACCCAAGCCATGCTTGACCGGCCATCATCGGCGAGGCTCTAATACCCCTTGACTGCAGGCCAAGTGCCTCAGAATCCACACCCGTGTGGTAGACCATTTGGGGGTGGGATCAGACCACAGGTTTCTCCTGCTGCTGAAGCAAGTGGGAGGCCATGCTTGCTAGGTTTCCTGCCAGGTAGTTGGCCCAAGGTTATAGTTTACTCTCGTTCCCTTTGTGTATGAGGGATTTCCATGCCTTTTTCAGGTCAAAGATAATGAGCACAGGACTCCTTCTCTAATAGACTCATAAACCCCAAACTTCCAAAATGGCTAGTTTTTTTTTTTGTTTATCATTAGAATGGCATTAGTGGTGATATCAGCTGCCAAATTCTGTAGAATATACAGTGTCACTCGTTTTGTACTTGGCAGGCCCCTCTGATACCATTTGCAGTGTTGTCCCCAGCAACTAAGGATAATGGATTTGGCCTTTGACTGACTTTGCCAAGTCGCTGGAATGTTCTCCACCCCTCCCTCAATACATCCAGCTTCAGTCAAAAGTAAAGCCTTGGTATCGAAGGCACAACTCTGCATGTTTTATTGCAAGTCTTAGCTAAAGTAAGCCCTGTTCTGAGAGAAGTAAGGGCTCAAATTTGTTGAAGGAATTCTTGGATTTTGTGATCATAAATTTTGACCTTCCATTCCTACTTGACCGGGAAGCCTTGTGTGTGGACTTGGTTCCCCAAAGACACGCAGTGGGGAGTCATATTGGTTTACATCATCATAGCTAGAAGGATTAAGAAGAGGCTTCCCTTGAAACCAGCCTACTGATACTGTGTGTGAAGTCTCTGGTTCTGAAAGGGGTTGGGTGTCTAAAAAAAATTTTTTTGTGTGACTATTTCAAAACAAACTCACTAGAGTTAATTGTGCTCATGGATCTTTATGGGCCACGGTTGGGTTTGGCACAATCAGGGCCAGGTTCCTGGGTATGTGACCTGTGCAGTCATACGAGGACCCATGCTTCGAAGGGCCCAAATTTGGTCTAATGCTCAGCTGTCATCATCTTGAAATTCCTAATAATTTTTGAACAAGAGGACTCACATTTTCATTTTTCACTGAGTTCCATAAATTATGTAGCCAGCCCTGGGCATAATCTAGTGTGGAAAGAGAGTAACGATCAGAATACAAGGACCCTGCAGAGACTTGAGGAGTTCTGAGTCCATAGAAGGTACAATAGACAGTAGATTCCCTATCCGTTAATTAAGATTGCGTAACTCTCCTTGGTGGCAGGTAGTTTTCCTGTAAGGCCAGTTAGGGACAGAATCAAAGTCAAACACAAAGGCAGTAAGTGGTCTTGCGGCTCTCCACGCAAGTCTTATTCCTCGCTTGCCCCTCCTTTCCAACCCATCCTTTGAGATCCAGCGCTGAGGAGGTGACAAGGAGGGGTCATGGCCCTGCCATGTGGTGCTAGATGAATGTTCCATGTGAGGTAGAACAGGCTGGGCTTCTCTGGGTTCAGGATTGGCAAGTTACTGCGATGAGGGATGCTTCTTGCCTGGTTTCAGCAGGAGGTGGTCTGGAGCTGAGATAGTTTGCAGAGGCCTGTGGGAAGTGGGAATTCCTTCCCACCCCTTGGGCATGGGGGTAAAGCAGGGCTGGCCAGAGGCCTGGTCCCTGCACACAGGCCAGTCTCCCTGTCACCTATGATTTAAACCCTCTGTACCTTCATCTTAGATTGTTCAGAGGGGGTTTTTTAAAAATTCTTACATCATTAAATTTAATGAATAAACGTAATTTTATACCTTTTAATATTTGCTCACATCATTCCATCCTCATAAATGCTGTTTCCCCAGTTGTCTAGTCCGTTTGACCTGCTGTAACGAAATACCATCAACTACGTAGCTTATAAACAACAGAAATCCATTTCTCACAGTCATGGAGGCTGAGAACCCTAAGACCCAGGCATTGGTAGGTTTGGTGTGTGGTGGGGCTCAGCTTCCTGGGTGGTAAAAGGAGTGTTCTAGCTGTGGCCTCACAGTGTGCAAGGAGCGTGTTAGCTCTCTGAGGCCTCTTTTATACGGGCATGAATCCCATTGATAAGGGTGGAGCCCTCATGACCTAATCACCTTTCAAAGGCCCTGCCTCCTAATTCCATGGCCTTGGGAGTAAGGATTTCAACATATGAATTTTAGGGGGGACACAAACATTCAGACCATAGCCCCAGTATTCCTCATGGGAGACAAGGTTATTACAAAGTGTCAGTGGCGGGTAAGATGAGGTGAATGTTTATTAAAACCTTTTTCTGTACAAAAGGTAGTGTGAGATAATGGGAAAATACAAGTTTTAGGACCTACTGATGGTAACTTAAAGGGTTATGCTGTAGGTGAGTGGTGTCTCTCCCCAATACCAGCACACACCACTTTCTTCTTTCCCCAAATCTGGAGACTTAAAATCTCACGTTGTTGGAAGCTTTGATTTTTAGCTCCAGCTTCGATCTCTCAGCGTGTCACTGTCAGAGTTTCTGTCTACAGAAACCTTTGAAAGCGATTCTTACAGTGCTTCTCCTGGTGTGCTTTGTCATCTTCTCTTTCACAACGACACTGCTGACAGTAGCCCATTTTGCTTCCAGGGAAAGCAAATCTCTTTCTTCTATCTCTCCTTATAAAAGTAGAAGTAAAATATTCTAGATACATATTACAAGACTTGGTTGTTGCAACTGCAGAGAAGGTCCATTGGACAGGATGCAGAGTTGGGGTCTGTAGAGCTGGATTCTAATCTTGACTCTGCCCCCTGGTGGCCATATGATCTTGGACAAAAGACGTAACCTCTTTGGGCCTCGGTTTTCTCATCTGTAAAATGGGGATCTCTGTCTAGAAACAAAAAAGAAAAGAAAACCCTCCAAGAACTGTCAGGAAGGTTAATTGGGATATTATCAGAACTTGGCATCATGTATGGTGTTGAGCTGCTGCTTGATCGGTGTTGGCGGAAGCTGAAAAAAATATTGCCTTTATTGAGTTGGATTTGCTTTAACCAGTCACAGTAAACCCACTCAAAGAGTGTTTTGAAGAACTCACGGGGCCGAAACACATTCCTGCTCCAGAGCATGGAGCGTCACCCTGAGGCTTAGACACAGCAGCCTTTTCCATCCACTGAAAGGGCAGCAGAGCTTAAGCAGCCTCAACGGGCAGGGACAATGTTTTGGGACAACATGTAATCTTTAATGCCTTTTTTTGATGGGAGATCACATCAGATTAATGGTTTTATAATGAATATTTTTCTGCCTTCTGGCCATATTTAATGTTCTAGTGCCTTTTCCCCCTTAACATCATCATCATCATCATCATCATCATCATCATCATCATAATTTTCAGTTCAGTGTTTTCGGCTTCATGACCATACCAAGGCAGTCCAAATCGCTAAATGGACTTTGTGATTTAGTATCCAGGGAGTGTCTTGGATGGAGATGGGCTGTGTTTTGTCTGTGTTTTCACATTGAACTGACCGAGTACATGGAACTTGGTGAAATGCTGTCTTCTCAGGCATGTGCCTAGTGTCAGGGGTGGAAAATTCAGCTGTCTTGTGGACCGTTTGGCTTTGGAGAGATCAGCTTGGTGTCAGACAGAGCTGGGTTTGGGTGTCAGGGCCGTGCAGTTGGGGCAAGGTATGTAACTTCTGCAGGCCTCCGTTTTCTGATATTTGGGGATAATGGTAGATAGTGATACCTACCTCCATAGGACTGTTGTGAAGATTAAGAGAGAATGTTAGTAGCGCCCAGACCTGGCAGGCCGTGAAGGGCTCCATAAATGTAGCTGTGGCTGTTGCTGATAGTGTTATATAATAACACCTAATCTGCTGTGTCTACCCTGAACTGGGAAGTGGAGGGTCTTAGGATACGTCGACATTGAGGCAGTTTGTTTGGAGGAGGTTTAGATTCATTTGGGACCTGCTAGCTGTCTTCTAGCATATTCATATTCTCCCTGCAAGGTGTCTGTAGAATGTCTTGTGCCATCAATAATGACAAAACCAGGAATGTGGTGTTTTTTTTTTTTTTTTTAAATACCCTGTCAGTCAGCAGTGCCAAGTGATTCAAGAGTGGGTGGCCCTTCATCCTCCCACTTTCAGAAAATTCTTTTAAAGACTGCTTGGGGGTGGTGGGGAAGACTTTTATTTTTAATACAAATGGTGTGTTTTGACAAGAATATATCACCCTGGTGAGTTTATGCTAAAGGGGAAATGCTTGATGTTATAAATGGTGCTTGTTTTTCCTTCTGCAAACAGGACATTGATACTTGAGATTCCCCATGCAGGTCACAA
>RJWJ010014239.1:0-38293 GCA_004363605.1 Indri indri | reverse complement strand
AAGGTCCTGAGAGGCAACAGAGGAACAGTGAATAGTAACCCCCAACTTAGTTGAAGATTTTATCTGGGTTTCAAAAGTTTATTTCTAAACCTGTGGTTGAGAACTCAGGACACATTTTCCCATAGCAACAATGCTACAAACAAATAGCACTTTGAGTTTTATGGCTAAAAAAAAAAGAAATCTATTAATCCATAAGGTAGAATTGGACAATTTACAGGTATATGGAATTTAAGCATCATTTATGTTATTTTTGTCCCTGTGGAAAATGCCTTCTGCATATCTAATTGGCATACATCTCTACTCCCCCTCCAGCTCAACCTTTCTATAGGTACCTCCACCTCCACCAAAAAAGTCCCCGTCTCTTAGAGGTGGAAGCAAAGCAGCCTGCCCTTGTGAGCTATTTGTAAGCAGGAACTACCAAGTGGATAGAAACTTGAAATGCAGGAGCAGGGAGGGACGTGAGAAGAACTGTGTAGGAGGACAAAGTTTCTAGCACGGTAGGCATGTAAGTGAATTTATTAGGTAGACAGAGATGAAGAGACAAACCAACAGTACAGTTTTCAAGTTTTTGCACTAAGTGGAAAGGGGGATGGGGCCCAGGGCTCGAGAGGAACTGGGTGAGGGGGACGTGCCCCTCAGGTCTGTGCCATGGATGTCATACCCTCAGCTTAGCTCTGCTCCGTGAAACAGCACTTCTGGGTTATGAGATCAACAGTTGTTCATAAAGCACATAAACATATTTTAAGGGCAAAAAAAGTATAAAAATTAGTTTTTTCTCAAATACTTGCACTATAATGATACATCAGTACTTTCACCTGCAAGTACGCAGATAACCTAAAGTCAATTTGCTCTTTGAGGAACATGTGCAAATAACTTTTCCTTGCTTTACACTAGATGATTTTCCATCTTATTAAGAGTAACGAATGCTTTACAAATTTATATCCCCTCAAAATGAAGCATTAAAACTATTCAAAACAGTCGCCTGGGCCTGACAAGAATTCTATACTTTTAAACTTTTTTAAGATTCTTTTTTGATATTCACAGTAGTTATTAAAAAATAATAATATGCCATATTTAACTTATCCCATTATTTTTAAAATAAACAAGTTATATTGCCTGTGTCTTAAAGCAAACATTTATTATATTTCCTAAACCATTTACAAACTGATGTCAACAGTGCTTTCCAACGCTATTTCCAAATTAATTCACCAATGGGTAACCATCTGTAAGTGCTCTTCATCATCATAGAAAGCATGTGGTACTTTCTGTCAAGCACTCTTGTAAGCATGTTACATATGTTAACTCATTCAATCCTCCTAATAACTCTTGAGTTAGGTATTGTTACCCTCAGTTTGTAGAAGAAAAAGGAAAAACTGAGGCCCTGAGACATTAAATAACTTATCTAAGGTCACACAGCTCTTAAATGACAGAACCAGGACTTCAAGTCATGCAGTCTGTCTCTAAAATCTGTGTTTGTAATCACTACACCTCCTCCCTCTTACATGCATTCATTCATTCAAACTTTTATTAACTGCCTAGAGTGGACCAAGCATTTTGCTAAAGCTTAGGTATAAAGAGACACACCCCAAAAAAGCCCCCGAAACAGGCAAGGTTTCCACCCTCAATAAACTTACAATTGAATACATAGCAAAAAAGTAAAATGCAAATTAAATTTAAAAGTTCAGTATGACAACTCTGGTTAAGTGAAATGTCTGGGGAAAGTTTAAGATACTGTACTGAAAAGGATTTAGTAATAATACTCCTCATCTAACTTCTCAGCATTCTCCAAAGCTACACATTTGATCTTTATAATTAACTGTGTGGAGCAGACAGAGCATTATTACACTGATTTCATAAATGAGCACAGAGATAAATGTATTATGTCCTCAGCATCTTAACGAAGATGCCATGTCTTTTCCCCAGGAAGTCTGCCCTACCCACAGACCTGCTTGCCTAAAAAAGACCCAGAACGGCCAAATCATAAGCTGCCTCAGGATCTACTATGGCCTGTTCAAAAAGATTAACTGGGCAAAGCTGATCCCTTCCAAAAATGTAAAATGAGAAAATAAAGAGATGGGTCAGTGAGCTGCTATAAGATGTAAGAGGAGAGAAGGCAACAAGGCCAGGGCTTCCCTTACTAGCCAACACACTCAAGCTGAAATGATGAGATTATAAAGCCATTGGGTAGAAAAGAATAAGAGTCCCAAAGACAAAGCAGAAATGCCACGAGTGTCACCACATGATCAGTCAGTGAGGGCAGCAGTGAGACGCCTTTTTTCCCTATGACCCAGATCCCTGTAATAAACCTCATTGCCCCTAAAGAAACTTACGAGCTCTTTGCAGCCAAAAAGCAATTACCAAATGCGTGTGTAAAGGAGATGAGATTTCATACTGTCTTGCAACACAGCAATTCAGATACTTAGAGAACTTGGGTATGGAAAAAGACTCCAGATGTGGTAACTAGCCGCGTAGGTCTCCATGGTTTCTGTTTATTTCTTGCAAAAAAAAAAAAAAAGAGGATAAACTTGGCCAACTCAGAGCACAAACATGGAAGTCAAAAGAATGTGCCTTCAGAATGATCCAGATATCATCCCTTCTTGCTCCTTCTGCCCTAATCCACGCCTGACCCCATGACTCATCTCCACTCTCCTCAAATAATGACACTTCTTGTTCTCTCTCTTTTTATCAAAAGAAACGGAAAAACCCATTAAATATCACACTGAATAAAACTTTTACAACAAACCATCCCATCTCAAAGTATTCATATGAAATGAAAGGTTTGGATTAGGACAGAAAACACCTAAAGGAGTTCAGGAGAGAGTTGTCATTATACCTGGTCTAGCAACAAACACCAAACCAATGGGGTGATCCCACTGTTAACAACCTCCACTGAGACCAACTGCCTGGACCTCCAGTTCCTGACTGTCCCAGTGATATCACAAGGACGACAAGGAGAAAGCCTTCCTAGGACTCCTGGACACAGCCAAATCAAGAAGAGGCAGGAGAGAGAAGACAGCCAAAGGGAGTGAGACCTCACCGATTTGTGAGCAAGGGACACAGGGAACTTCTACTTTGGCCAGGAGCAGCCTTGGCCTCCAGGACGCTAGGTTCTTTTTCTAATGCATGAGTGAGACTGACATTTATAGCTTAGCGGGGAATTAAAAAATAAAAGAAAAATAATTTGTTCTGGTGGTTGGTCCAATCATTAAAAACAATTTAAGCCTAACTGCCACCCAGTCCAATAGCAATCACGCATATCATTAAATGCATCCATTGTTCGGAGTCCATTTTGCTTCAATACTCGCAGAAGTATGATAAATACAAATAGAACTTATAATATTTTTAAAAATAAACTATAAATGACAGCAAGCCTCACTCAGAAGAGACAAGGGTACAGAGGGCAGCTGTACAGCAAAAGAAGTGGCAAAAGTGTCATGGAAAACAAGGCAAGTTTTCACCAAGTTTTTAAAGGGAGGAGGTAGGTGGTTCTTGTGATTTCTTAATCCTCATATCTGAAAAGCATAAACCTAATAAGTTCCATAAAGATAACTTTAAACAGTCCCACAAAAATCACAGGTCTCCTCAATAAGGGCAATCAAAAGGCAAACGTGACCTAGATGAAGGTAAGAACTCCCCAGCTGGACACTGGGTGTGTCTTTTAACAATTCAAGAGAAAATCATGGACAAGGCTTCTAAATCCCGGTAAAGAAAATAGGTCTTCAAAAAGTAGCCTTATGTCATGAAATTGAGGACAAGGTTGATCTAGAAAACAATTATCCCTATGGATAGGTTAAAATGCATTTGGTCACCAAATCCTATAAAATTAGAATGAGGAAAACCACCTTAAAAAGCTCAGGTTAAGAAAAACAAAAGGAAACGTTACTTCATGTATTACGTTAACTGCATTATAAAAACTCATTACTATCTCTTTTTTCACCAAAAACTAACTTAATTTCAGAGAACATTCAAATTCAGAAGGAAGGAATGTTATTAATGGTATAGTACATAATTTTGCAAAATGCTGTGCAGATACATGTGAAAAACACTGAACTAATCAAAAAAGACAATCATGTCCTTCTCAATGCTTTTCTCAAAAAGATGTTTCCAGGTTGTATCCTGAAACCGAGCTTCAGCTCTGGCTCAACCCCTCCCCTATCCACACCTCTGGAAGTCTCCTCTATTTAAATTCATGGCAACTCTATCCTTACAAGTTTCTTAGGCCAAAAATCTTGCAACCATTTTTAATTATTTTCATTTGCTTACACAGTACAACTATCAGGAAATCCTACAGGCTGTACCTCCAAAAGACTCACTGCCCACCCCGTTCACTACCAAAATGATCGAAACCCTGGCCCAAGCCACCACCACCTTAGGTTCTCGAGCAGTGTCACTGCTTCTACAGTCTATGATCAACATGGCAACCAGAGGGACCTTTTAAAACTGCAATCTGCTCTCTTCTTCCAGTGCTCAAAACCCTCCCCCTTCCATGGCTTCCCATCTTATTTCAAGCAAAACCCAAAGTCCTCAAATGCTCTGTAAGGCTATCAGCTTCCACCTTGTTTTTTCTCTCTCCCTCCCCCTTACCTCCACCCCGCAGCCAGGTAGGGCTCTTTGCTCTCTGGGTACTTGCTCTTGGACTTAATCTAGGATCATTGGCTTCTACACTCCCTACCTTCTCTCTGCCATGAAAGCTCTTCCCCTAACTCTTGCCCCCAGATTTCTGTGGGGCTCATCCCCCTCACTGGCTCACACCTTTATTTTCTACTCCAGGCTCCCTCCCACCACACACAGGTGTTTGTCTGTTTTGTTCCCCATTATAGCCCTAGCACCTAGACGATGCCTGCCACACAGTAAGAGCTCAGTGATTATATGTGGGATGACAGAATGATTATGCTCATAGAACCAAGGAAGAGGTGAAACTTGAACAAGTCAAGAACTGAGATAAGTACATGAAGATGACAGCCCTCCCCCATTTGGCTTGCTGGGTAGTGGTAGCTCTCAAAGCAGAGGAGAGAAGCACTGAGGCAGGAGTGAGTCCTGCTGCCAAATGAGGATCTACCCACATCCCATTGCCATAAAGTCAACGTCTGCAGACCTCAATGCCCATCCGTGCCCAAAGACAGGCCTGCTATAGGCAACTCTTACTAGTTCAAATCATTAATGATGTTATGAATCAAAATGACATTTCCAATGTCTTTCAAACTTCAAAGGCCTAAACTTTTATGTTATGGTTCATTTTCCAATATGTCATCCTTAAGTTATGCACATGGATCATGCCCATGTTTCTTAACACATGACAAAATGATATTTATGAAAATGCTTCTTAAATGAGGAAGAATATTCTATATGCTGCAAAGTTCAATATTTTTTTTTCCTTTTATTTACCTAGTGTTAAGTAGTAGCTAGCTATGAACCAGGCACTGTTCAATGGGCTGTACGTGGATTGTTCCATTTAATTGTCCCAGGGAGGTGAGTACTATGATGAAGTTCAATTTACAGGCAGAGAGTTAAATAACTCCTCCAAGGTCACACTGCCAATGGGAGTTGGGATGTGACCCAGGAAGGTTGGTGATAGAGCCCAGTGTCACCAGCGCATAGTGCCTCTTGGTTCTTCCTTCCCAATACCAAGGACATGCATTTATTCATGGAAGACATAAAAATACCTCATTCTTTGACCTATAGAGGTATTTAGAGTCAAGTAGTACAATAAGAAAAATATCATTTAACATTAATATTAAAATATTAGTCAATAGATGATACAAAGAAATCAGAACCATTTTTCTTAAAATGACGGGAAAATCAAGAGAATAGTAAGAATAGACAAAATGTAGTATTCTTTGAAAAACTGCTTTTCAAAAGTAAATATTACGTGCCTGCTTGAAAAACAAGTCTTATAAATATAGCTACTCATAAAAAGTGGTTTCCTTTGGAAACATTTAACTGTGTACAAGTCAACCCAAAAAACTAATGTTAACATATTTCTTCAAATCCTGATGTTTTGAGGAGGAAACATCACAAAAGAAATGAAAACAGGCTTCTATAAATATTTGAGAGGCCCTATCCAGGAGTGGGAGGAATTCCTTTATCTGGCATCCAATGTCTATGTTCTGATAAAGAGGGATAATGGAATGGAGGGAATTTTAGACTAACAGGTCACTTAGAAAAATATTAATTCTCTAATATCCCAGGTTTGCAAAACACCAAAACAACAATAAAAGAAGGACTTGGTAAGGTTAGGCTAAAAATCGAACGCTTTCTACAAATATTCTAAGTCATATACATAGCACTTTATACTTTTAAAATGGCATTATTTATATATACAAGGGTTCATCTTACTGAACTGTTTGATTAAACAGTTCATCAAAGTACACATTTTTTAAAGAGACAAAATCTTGTAATAAACAAACTTATACTTCTGTGCCCCCCTCCTACAACTTTTAAATAGGCAGGAAGGAATGCAGTCCATTTGGGCCTCTATTTAAGAGTTTTATTTTAAGTTTTTGGAGAACTTTTTAAAATAGGCATCAACCATCAACCTTGTACCTTGGAGCAGCTTCCCAATGCTTAAAACACTAGCTGACCAACTCAGCCAAAACCAAAGTCACATGCACCCCCCACCACCACCATTTCTTAGGTGCTGATCCCATCCCACCCTCAAATCCCTCCTCTTTCCATCCATTCCCACCCCCATGCCAATTCTAGTATCTCAATCCTTCCAGGCTAAACTGGGTAACTCCCAAAATAACTGTAAGCTTATCTGATTAATTATCCCATGCTTAAGGGTAAAAGCCAATAGGCACGATCCCTAATCTCTCCTGTCTTTTCTCCCAACCCTCCCATCTTCTCCAGCCAATTTAAATAACAATCCCTGGGATTAATTCAGTGGTAGGAATTGGAACCCAATCTGGGAAGGCAATATGGCAGCCGGTGGGGGAGACGTGGGAGCTGACCGGGAGCTGTGGCCCCACAGACAGCACTCACTGTGTGGGCAGTTGCCAACCCTGCCACCTTACTACCTCTTGGTTCTGCTTCTGCACAGGTTGAGAATGACCTGTCCCTCTCTTGTTCTCTCAACCCACTCAAGGACAGACCGCCCACAACAAGCTGCCACACTGCAAACACAGGAGAAGGAGTCTCCGGAATTGGATATACAGCCACAGGCAAAGGCTTAGAACCTTGCAACCACTAATCCCTGGGGTTTGAGTCCCCAAGGTAAAAATGAGAGGTTTGGAATCAAGGCTCCTAAGGTTCTACCCACTCTCACAATCCAGATCCCAGATTCAGCTCTGATCCCCAGGCCACACAAGTCTAAAAGTCACTGGAGAATTTGCTGAGCTTGTACAATTCTGACAATTTTGACTGTCCTGCGGAATCCAAGTTATGGCCACGGTATGGGGTTGGTGTGGTAGGCTCCTTACTACTGAAAGATTACTAATACATTACTGTTCACCAGAAAAAGGGATGAGAACGCTTCATGATCTCTCACAGAAAGTACTTACAATCACAGAAAATAAAATGGTAAGTGATCTAAAGCACAAGCAGCGAATTCCCTTTTATCTTTGGAAATGAATTCATTCAATGACATACAGACTACAAATGCTATGTGAGAAAAAAGTTCTGGTCAGCTTGGGAGTCCAACAAAGAGTATTACAACCATTCCTTTGATTTTTCTCCCTCCCTCATATTTGAGGATTTTAAAACAAATGAAAGAAAGCATTATTTCGGCTTAAGGCATAGGCATAAGTCACATAAGAACAAAGAAGGTTTTATTACCATATTAAGCATCAAGGAGGAAATGTGCTTACTGATAACTAATTTAGTGTTCTAGGCTATTAGGTTAGCATTTGCTTTTTGCAATCTTCTAGGCCAATATGTACAATTTATATCTAGACTGGAGGTAAAAAAAAAAAAATGTTCAGCTAGCTAGAAGGTCATTAAGAAGGAAAAAAAAAAAAGCCCTTGGAAAACAGAACAAAGTACACAGATAGGGAGAAAGGTACTCTTCGTGCCTCAGTGGTCTATAGAACATTTGCCCTCCCTGCCTATAAAGTGATTTAACATTAACCACATTTCATCTGGCAGCAGAGTACTATCTCCTGACAAAAAGTCCTTTTTGAAAGCCTGAAAAAAAAAAAAATCCAAATACACAAAAGAATGTGAAACATATTGCCACAGGCCACTGTCTTGGACTCTTTGCCTAAGAGGTTTGCTTTCAGTGAGAAGAGGGGAAAAAAACACACACGCTCTAACAACAACAGCTTGTACAGTGAACAGCTCCCTGCTTTTTGGCAGACTTTCCCAACTCACGGTTCCCGTGGCAGTGCCTTGAGCCCATTCAAGAATTCCACCTCGTAAGATATGTTTCAAATATAGTTCTTTGGTCTTTCAGCATTTAGCAAATGCACCTGCTAGGCAACTCGTCGACGGCCACATAGCAGTATCCCCAGCTCCTTCTTGTCCCCCTTCACCATTAATACTACGGGCTACTTCACACTTGGACTGGATGAGATGAAAGGCACATTAAAAAATTACACCAGACATTTCTGCTGCTGCATGAGTTTAGGTTCGGTTCGGCGTGCAGATGTAATTCCCTTCTCCCGGCTGCCAACTTCCCTGTCACTTTTTTCCTGGAGCAGGTAAGAGGGTTTTGTTTTTGTTTTCTGGTTTCCAACTGCCAGGGCTTACCTCGAGGTGGCTTCCTCCCCAGCCTTTGCATGGCTCCCCCCCACGGCCTGGTCCTTGCCGCTGGGGTGGTAGGCAGTTAGCACAACTCCCTGGGAACTGGAGAGCCAGCTCATGGTGAGAGAAGGGGCATAATTTCTGCGATCCTGACACAGAAACGGGGAAATAAGTTCCTGCCTCGCCCGGCAACTCGGCTCATTAGCATGGGCCAGCTCCGCCCCCCGAGGCCAGCGATTCACAACGGGAGGGGCGGGGCCTCTCATTGAAGGGCTTCCTGGCCGTCCAATTAGAAGCTGGGCCTCAGAGTATTGTTTAGACTCGGGGCAATTCCAGTCTGAGCGGCCCTAGTTCACGAGGGGAATGCTGGTTGCCCCCACGCCCGAGTTATTCTGATCTGATTAAACTGCCAGGATGTGCGCTCAAGTCATCAATGTAACTACAAGCTGTCTTGGTTAGGAAACAATGAGTTGTTGCAGAGCCTTTTTTTCCCCCTTCCCAATTCCTGTTTCCATCTGATAATTTCTGCTACTTCATGTAACATGAGTAAGGGCATTTCTTAACCCCTTCGCGTTCGGCGTCAAAATGAACCATAGCAAAAACCAATGAACCTGGAGCAAAACTGTTCAATACAGCCGACAAGAAGGGCTGTACCTCTTGTATCAGGTTGAAAATGCCCTTATAAAAATTATCGTGTGCCCTGGAATGGCCCTTTGCTTTCACATAAAAGCCAATGCCAAATATACCTCGTTTTATCAAAACCCTTTTCACTGCCAAAAACACACATATCTACCAATGTTCTGCTAAGTTTTACTTAACAGATGGGAATGAAAGAAGTACCTACCATTTGTCGAACACTTGCTATATGGCAGGCTGACAGGTGTTTTGCATGTATTACCTCATTCAACACTCTCTCTGTCACACACATACACCCCCACACAGCCTCCCCACACAAGATAGGTATCATTATCATCTACATTTTACATAGCACAAGGAAAGTAAGGGTGAGAGACAGGTTAAGGAACGTGACTAAGATAACGCAGTTGCTAAATGCCAGAACTGGATTTGAACAGAATTCCAGACTAAATTCCATTCTTTTTCACCAGCAAGCTGTTCCTTGTTTTGTAGATTAACAAACAAGCTCAAAAGTTATCAACAAACACAAGAGATGGTTGTGTTCTTTCTCCTCTAACAAATTCTACTCTCTTTTATATGCCTAGTAGTCTGAATTGAAGTTTTTTTGTTGATCTTTATGATTTATTGGTCTACCTATCTAAAATTCCTCATTGAAGTTTTTTGTTGATTTTATGATTGGTCTACCTATCTAAAATTCCTCATAAGCAAACTTTCATCATTCCATAAACACAGTGTTTATACTTTCTCATTATTTATAGTCATGAAAAATAAGTAATTTATTCATACTTACTCTAAAAGCATTTCAAATTTATTTTTTTTTAAATCCTTCTCTTTCATATCTACAATAAACTCTCATTTACAAATGTCTCCCTTAAAAAGAGCTTATTATGTCTTCCCTCCCCCTCTACAATTCGTTGCTCAAGCTTTCCATTTCCACCTCCATAAGTCTCTACCTGCTGTCTCCTTCCTATCCCATGACCTCAGCCACCTCTGGGCCCTATAATGAGGTCTTATCTCCAATCTTACAACATCTCTTTTAGCTCATCTCCTTGACGCCCTGTCTAAATTATTTTGCACATTATTATCACTCCCCAGCACCGCGATACTGATGTCTCTCCTTGCTTCAAGACCTTCCCTGGCTCTCCACTGCTAACAGAGCCAGTTCTAAACTTTTGAGTGGCCCACTGGACATGCCGGCTACAAATCTTTCCATCTCATCTGCCAGATACCACTCCCTCAGGTCCCACTGTCATTCTTTTTTCTTCTTTCCACATCTGACTTAATTTTTCCACCTACTGGGGCTTCAGTGAATGTTAAATGGAGGAAAAATTGAATGAATTTAAGGTGTCCTTTAAAACTCCAGTAAAGTTTTATATTAAAATTGGTAATATCAGACAAGTGGTTACTTTGCACAAACCAGCACTAACCTATAATGAAATTTCACCAGTTCAGGCAAAAGGAAAACTATATGAAGGGAGCAGCAAAAGGTGAGTAAATTAGAGTGTATGAGTTTTGTCTTTTTAATGTCCTTATGTGGAAAAATGGTTAATACCCCCTCTTTCACCCCTCTTTGTTGTTGTTATCATTGTTGGTTTTTTGAGACAGGGTCTCACTGTGCTGCCCAGGCTAGCCTTGAACTCCTGGGCTCAAGAGATCCTCCCATGTAGCTGAGACTACAGGCACCTGGCTACACCACTCTTTTTTTATGTAGATGCCCTGAAATGCAAAAATATGGGAATCACTACCTTATACAATTATGGGTGGTAGTCACTACACTCTATCTGTGGGACACTCTTTTCTTCCCTGTTTTCCTCTCCACCCCAACCCTCCCTTTTCCTTGCTTCCCTGGACCTCCTTTTCATCTTCTTCCTTTATTTCTTTTCTATATTTTTCCTCGTTCCCTTGCGATATCTTCAGTCTGTCTTTTTCGTGCACACGTACTAGCAGCCACGGACACTGCCAACTCTCATGAGACAATTCGTGATAAAGACAGATTGTGTCCAATTGTAACCAAAACAATGATTATATTTTTGCCTAATTATAGTCTCTTCATTTGTTTAATAACAGATAAATAACAACGTACAGGTCAAAATGTAACTATTTTACACGTTCAAAATATTACTTGGGTTCACAATAACCATGCTTTTTAATTTCTATGAGGCAGAAAATAAAATGTGATACAGATTGATTTACATAGCTTAGTACATAAAATTTGAATCCCACTAGTCTAATTTTCAAGTACATGGAAATCTACGAAGCTCCTCCTTTCTTCCCACAGAGCCCTGTTGTTACTGGTCTGAGGTATCACCCATCACAGTCAGAGAGCTGGTAGGATTGTGGCCTGGTGTGCACAGCCTCATATACAGACTCAAGTATATTACAAACGGTTTTCAGAATTTCCCCATGTCATCAGGGAAGCACACCTAAGTACAAATATGGGCCCTGAAAAGGCTGTTTTGATTTCATACCCTAAACTCTACCAAGATTTAGCTAGGGCCTATCCCTTATACCATATTACTTTTTGCAGAGAGAAATACATTATGAAAAACAAAAACAGAACACTCTTTTACTCCCCTTCACAAGCATTTTAAACACACTGAGAACCTCATGTCCTAGAAGATGTTAACATTCCAGGCTGTTGAGTGCGTGCCAAACACTTTCCTTTATAAAACATCTTACAAAGTAATTAACAACATCAAGACAGTTTAAACATTCATTTCATTCATTCCCTTTAGATGGGGTATACTGACAATGACACAGGAAAGAAATGACAGAGGAAGGAAAAAGGAAGTATAATTTATGTACCCAAATAGATTATTGAAAATAGGGTAGAGATAGTACTGCGGCCTCTGACAATTTGACACTCATGTTCAAAAATAATGAAAAAAATTTTTCGTAGGTTCAGTGCTAGTAGTAGCAAAAGGTTTATTAACTGGCTGCCATATTTTGATTTAGAAGCCTATGTAGTAATGTGGAATTGTATTTGAAGGATTCCAAAATTGCAATGAAATCAACATATAATTTATCAAAATTTTTCTCTATTTCTCTTTAAAAGGAATTAACTAAGAAGAATGTGCACTCTCAAATAAGCACTATAAAATGATCAAAAGCCTATATAGGGACACAAAGTCATGTGAAAAATGACCTTTCAAATGACAAAGTTAAACCCAATTTACAATAATATAACAAGAATTTGAATAAATTAATCATTGACTGTAGTTAAAGTTTTACATAGGTGATAAAGCCTAGATTTATAAAGTAGCATTGACTAATGAGGAGGGTGTGTTCTAACATCCCCTACCTGAAGTTTTATCAGGGGTTTGTATGAATAATTCCTGTGAGCTTGCAAGCTAGCCAACTCTGTGCCGGAGTACTACGACAGAAAATTACTCAATATACAGAATCTCAACCTATTTCCTCGGAAATTACACTCATTGTTATTAATACAGCCTCTGGAGCAACAAGGAATAAGCCTTTTCCCTCTCTCTGGATAGCTCTAAAAATTTCTGCATTATTCTCAAAGTTATTTTCTTAACTAATTCCTCCAGGGAGAAAATACTAGCCATGCCTGAGATAATTTGTAACTACTATTGCCAGAGGCTAATTTAGGCTTTCTGGCAAACATTTAGAAAAGATCTTTCTTACAGCTAAAGAGCTATTACCAATAAATAATTATAGCTACTAATTGAGTGCTTACTCTTTGCTCAACATGTTACACATGGTCTCTCATTTAGTCAGCACAACAACCCATAAGAGATGGAAATTATTAACAGAATTATGCCCACTTTAGAGATGAAGGATTGGCGGTCACACAGCTAGGAGTGGGCAGAACCAGGACATGTAAACCTAGGTCTATGGAACCATCAAGCGTGAGCTCTCAAACATTAAAGGTTACAACTGTCCTGGGACTGACACTATTTCATTTATGAAAAGCACTGTATGAATAACTAACAAAGTAAATTAATCTACAGCCAATCTGAAGTCTTTAACCAAATGGAATATTGATACGAATGCAATGATATGGAGATCTACCTTCAGACAGGCATAAATGCATTACATAGTTTCTTTTCTGGCACTTTGAAACTTTGGTTGTTGTTTTCAATTAGAGATGGGGGTCTATATTGCCCCGGCTGGCGTGCAGTGGCTCTTCATAGGCTTGACTATGGTGCACTCCAGCCTCAAATTCCTGGCCTCAAGGGATCATCACGCCTCAGGCTTCCAAGTAGCTGTGATTACAGGGCACCGCCGCACCCTGAAACTTGTTTTTTATGTCCAATTACTGGGGTGGTGTGGCATAGTATACATACCACTCTAAAAAGTAGTGTGTATACTATACATAACATACATTACTATGCTATCATATTTAAAATTGTTTCCACTGATAGAAATGAAAGAAAAGCACTCTATTATGATTATAAGCATTCTTTTTTCTTTCTTCTCTCTTTTCTTTTTTTTCCCCCTGAGACAGGGTCATGCTCTGTCGCCAAGATGGGGCAGTGGCAAGCTCATAGCTCACCGCAGCCTCCAACTCCTGGGCTTGAGTAATTCTCCCACCTCGGCCTCCCAAAGCACTGGGATTATAGTGTGAGCCACCAAGCTCAGCCTTCTCTTTTTTGAATATTAGAGAGATTAGATTTATAGACTCCAAAGTCTATAGAATTTGTTAGCTATGGGGCTTTGGAAAGGGCCTGTGCAAGAACAGGACTCTGAAGGTTCAACTTCATTTAACTTCATGGTAAATCCACCCCTATAGCAAAACTAGCCTAAACTGGAAATTATCAATGAAAAGAAAGTGCAATGACCCTAACTTTTCCTCTGGTTTTCTCTTCTTTGTTGAATAACAGTGAGATTCATGTTGCAAACGCATGAAGTCAGGAAGGATGAAGTACATTCTGGAGGCTAGTACATTCCAGAAAAGTAGAATTTTTTTTATGAATAAAGGCTCAATTGGAAAAGCCTGGGATTGTATCTTATATTTGCCCAAACACAAAAGCATTAGCCAGAAGTAGATTACAAAGGATGCTTATCCTTTTGGCATGTAAAAGAACCCACTGTTACTGGAGATGACTTATGAAGCTACATATCTAAGGAAAAGGATGAGGTGGTTTGTGGCTTGGAAAAAAAAAATGGAAGCTATGTTTCTATTTTTAAAAAATGGTGATTATCCACTTTAAAATGAATGCAGTTCTTCTAATGTGTTAGAGTAGTTATACTGTTTTTCTTGAGCAAAATACTTGATAAAACTGCACAGACAAATGCCATCAAAGAAGAATTTCTATTTTTGTAAGCCCTTTGGGGAGTTTCTAATGCTAGAAATGTCATCAAAAATGGTAAAGCCAAAAATTTTCCTGGGAAAAAAATAATCCTAGTTCTCGACTTACAGATGGAGCACCCTCAAATGTTCAACAGCACACTGATTCTATTTCTCTAGTGAAGAAATTAGATTCACATGTCATCATGGATCTGTGTTCTCTATAAATACACACTTTGGTGGCAAAAACAACTATAATATTTTTGGGCTTTGTAAGCTATCCACTTCATCACAGTTTGGGCCTTTGCCACTGACTTATCAAAATGGGGTTATCAAGAACCAATAAAAAAATATATTATCCTTTTTTATGACACGGAGCTTTACTAGTTTTCTACAGTATGTGTAGATAGGTTTGGCCATACTTCACGGAGAAGTCGCAATTTTTAAAAGACAAGAAAAGAAAAACCCACCCTTCAAGATAATTTCAAAGAGGAATTTAATGAAGGAGGGGTTTGGTTTATTTAATAGTAATTTCTTCTGGTCAGTTGAATGAGTAAATTTTTTCATTTTTAAAGATACAGAACAAGAAGAGTTGCTTTACACAAGCAGCCACCATTATCAGCAGAGGTTAGAAAATGAAATACTAGACAAATTTTGTAATGCCACAATTGAATGCTGATATAGAAAGAGACAACAACTTCTCAATGTTTCTGCAAGCAAAAACCTCAAGAAGGTGGATATAACTGTTTCAAGGTTGCTTCTACTCAGACAAATGGGAGAGTCACAATTCTTGACTTCCTGACGTGACTTCATCTCATGGCCTTGTAGGACAGCAGCCCTCACATAGGCTTATCCATGTTTAGCAGAGGAAGCTATGTAAATTCTAACATCCTCTGCTACTACAGACCTCTGAGAATCAGGGTTTTCAGGAATTATCAAAATGAAAGCAAAATGAATTGTATATAAAAGAAAATATGTGCATTACTTTGCGGGAAAATAGCCTTTTTATGAAAATTTATTTTGGGAAGAATTTATTTTGTTTCTTGTTTTACCATTAGGATTTTGTTTTTGTTTTCTGGAAATATTAATTTTTTTTTTCAAGTAAGACATCGATCTTGGTAAAAAAAATTTGATACCACATTCCCTCAATTCTAAGAAACAGATTTTAACATTTTTGAAATTAGTATATACCCTGAAATATTATTTGATTTAGGGGAAAGACTTTTATTTCTCAAAAATCTATTAACTTGATTCATCTTACAATTAATAGCAACCTACAATAAGAAAATATTCTGTCTCTGCAAAATTTTGGTGTAATATACTTACTTCATCAAGTATAATGTATTTGCTTCATTGGTTATATACTTTTTCTCTATGAAAGAATAAATTTCCAGTAAAACAAGTACATTACATTCAAAATTTTGAATATAATTATTTACATCAATTTTTTGAGCCAAGATCTATAAGTTTCAACAGATTTTCACTCTGTCTCCAGAAAAAATGAAGAATCATTATTCTAGATACTGCCATAAAGGATTTTCACCCCCAGGTGCCACATACCTCACTCTAATTGAGAAAAATTTCCTTATACATTAATAATATCCTAGCACCAAAATAGTTTGTGCTCCTGAAATATGCCCTGAAAATAGCTAGAAAGGTTATTTTCTTTCATTCTGTTTAATAATTTGGCTAATTTGTTACAGAGGCTCAAAGAACAACACAGCTATAATCACAAGGATCTTGGCCTCTAAAATTTTAAAACAGACAGACTTGAAATTATAGGGTTGAGATTGTCCAAAGTTTATCTATATCTAGTCTAAACTACATCTTTTATTGAAGCAGCTAAGGAAAGAAAGGTTAGGCAACAGCTGGTCAGGCAAATGGTTACCAGGTCAAGACTGTAAGATTTGAGGAAAATTCCATATCGTGGCACCAAAATACTGTCTTGCAGTATAAACTGCTCAAGTTCAGAGACGGCCTCAATATACAGTCCCTGGCTCAGCCAAAGTATCTATGATGAGAACTGATGTAAAACTCTTACAAATCATTTCTAAATAATGTCTTCCAAATATCTATTCCACTCCCACTCCAATAATCCCACCAAAAAAAAAAAGAAAAGAAAAGAAAAAAAAGAACCTGAAGGTTGTCTATAATTCAAACAGTGAAAAAAAGATTGAATTCCACTACAGAGAGTAAAAAATATATTATTTTCCATTAACCTGTCCTCCTAGTAACTATATTTCATCTTTGTACTTTTCTTTAAAAGTATATAAGATATATATTTTTCCTTTCCCAATAACGAAATTACATTTTTAATATCACATATGTCACATTCCTACAGGTAAAGATTAATAAGTAACAATAAACATAACAAAATTCCATCTAGTTGTCATCCTTCCAAGCACGTCACAATACATTTTCTGCATACAGCAAATACCCCCAAACACTGTAGACTAGATATATTCATAAAGAATAGTTTTTATCACAAGTTGGCATGAGAGAGAAGAAAAAGAAGGAAAAGAAGTGCTTTGGTGTGGCAAAAGTAGATTATTCTTTCAGAGTTTTCACAAACACGTTATATCATATTGCCTCTTCCTCTTAAACAGAAGTAGTTTTTAAAATTTTTCCAGAAGGTGAATATAACCTTCCAAGTCTTTGAGTTTAAATCACACTCTATGATGTTCTGGGAAATTTATATCACTATAAATTATCAAGGATTCAAATCAAGGCAGTAGAGCCATATTTTTGGTCCCAAAAATGAGACATACACCAGAATTCCCCTTACTCCAAGTCTGCCCGGCTCAAAAGTAATCCTGTCTTAACCTTGCAAAGATCATCAGAATAAAGCTGTGATGAGCGAATGAATACATCACGTGGAGAAAACAAAGTGAAATGGCAAAGCCCTCTATGGTTTCCTTTATTCCAAGAGAGACTGCCTTTACAGTGTTTGGAACATTCATGTATTAAAGGAAAATAAAAAGAAATTCAGTAGAGTTACCATCAAACTTAAAAAAGACTTTTTCAAAGGTTTCAGTCCAGAACAAAAATTTGATCATCGCACTGTGAATGAGAAGCACAAAATGAGCCTGTCTGAAGCTCCTTACCTGAGCTAAGAGCAGGTACAAGGCACCAGCAATGGCCTCTTCGACGTGCTTTGAGAAAGACAAGTAGGTCTGTCCCTAAAACAAAATATTTCCCCATCAGCCCACGGTTCCACCATTCAAGTCACAGGTGGGGTCATATTGAACAGCGCTGGCTCACTTCACACAAATACCTGGGAGAGGGATAGATGACTCAGATACAACAACACAGCCCCCAGGAGTTTATTTTCAGTTAGGACGGACAAAAGTGTATCTGTTTATCAAAGCAAACGCTGGATCATAAATGCAAAAATAAAGGAAAGTATACTCCACTGCCAAGGGAACTAAAAAGAGGTAGGTAATACCAAGATCTCTTAAGGTTTCAAGGAAAAAGGTACGATTGAAGTGGTATGCATATGTGATTTCCCCACAAGCTTTCTGTGTTAAACATTTGGTATTTTAAACCTAGAGAAAATGCTAGTAAACACACATCAAGTACTAACAACATATTAGGCCGTGAGTTAGGGCGTGTAGAGCAGGGCTTTCCACAAGGAGAGGGGGACAAAAGAAGCTAAGGCCAACTGCTGGCACAAAGTCAAGGTGTGCTCACAGTCAACGCGCTGTGAGCTATGCAGGATGGGAGGCAGGATAGGGAGACTCAACCCAGAAATATGTAAATTTGTACCAGATGTTTAGGGACATCTAAAGCCTTGCAAGTATTTCATCCATATTCCACAGCAGTGGGGAATAATCCAAGGTGACCTAGCAAGATGGTAACATACACAGATCTGCAGAAAGAGAAAATACCATGACGGCTGTGAATCAATGGCCACAGACAGGAGAAGATGGCGAAGGGAGGTCAGTTAGGTAGTCGCCACAGTGGAGTCTGAGAGTTAGAAGGATGTTATGATGGCTGCCCGTGCTACGCACAGCAGGCACAACACAAAGACATATTGCAGCGATAGAATCTTCAGGACTGGGCAGATATATGGAAGTAGGAAAGGAAGAGGGAGTCGAAAATTATCCCATGGTTTCCACCCTAGGTGAATGGAGATGTCTAAGAAATGGTTAGAAGTCAGGTCTCGCTATGTCCCCACACGGGAATGTTTCAGCCAACGCACGGTTTTGAAGTACATGGTAGCAGATGGAAGTTTCATTCAAAACATCAATGAAAAGTTTTGAATCAAGGATAAAAGGTTAAAGAGGAGAGAAGAAAGATCAGAAAGGCAAACTTAGCATCTATCAAGTTTCAGGCATTTGCTAGGCCCTTTAAAATATTTTTTCTCTCTTAATCCCCCATTTGACACAGAGGGAGGCTAAAGCTTTCAGATGCATCCGTGACTTGGGCAATATGGAACAGCCAACGTCTGGCAGAGCCTGGAAGCAGGCTCGGCTCTCTCGGAAGCCCAACTGTAACTTCCAATAACAGGCACCCATGTCATCTTTATTTAGGTTTGATGTTATTTTTTATTACTGAAATGTCTATTTCCTTGTTACTTGATCCATTTGCAGCCTAATTAAAAATGTGGTTACTGAATATGGAAAAAAAAAAGCAATCCTAAGGCTAAAAAATGGGGAAAAAACCTCATAATTGAATATTTTCTGGCTAGACAGACAAAATATAAAAGCAATTTCCACAGCACTTACCAGTGATTCCGCCTTGGATGTTTAAGGCCTGAAGGTCTAATATCCACTGTCTATTGCTCTATCATAGTATAACACTGATAACTTTCTTTTAGGTTTGTGCCAAGCTCTGAGGTTTTAGTATTGATCTTTAATTTTCAATCCATCCTCATAGCTTTGTTCTGTCCAAGCAAAAAAACAGTATGAATTGATTTATGGAGCACAGGTTTTTTTTTTAACATTTGGTTTATACTATCTTGAACCAATTTTCTGTGAACAATGAGAGAAAGGAAAACATCTGCTCCCCAAAATGCTAGGCCAGGTGATATAATATCCTCTTCCCTCTTCCTTTTCCTCTTCTTTAAATAGAGGCCCATCCTTGTTTACAGGATGAGGGCAAGAGGTAAAATCCTTTCCAAAAAGGATGTAGTGTATGATATTGTTATTAAGTTATTGTGTAAAACTGTTACATTGGCTGCCCAAGGAGATGTGTCAACAAAAGATAGCTCAGCTCTCACCTATATCAATAGTCACCTGTAAGAAGCCTAATGGAACATTGGGGAATACTAGAAAATCAAAGGCTCCAGGGAGGTTTCTCTCTTAATTCATTCATGCCACTAAGCCTCTATCTCTGAACCTGTAAAATGGAAATGATGTGTTCCTACCTAGCAGGGCTGTTGAAAGGTACAAATAAGCTGGTTAAAGGGCTAGAGAGAAAAAAGGAACAAGTGTTCACTGGATTTTGTTCATTGAATGCCTACACAGTGCAAAACCCTAATATGAACGCTTTTTTTCCATCGTACAGATGAGAACACTGAAACTCAGAGATTAACATCAGGGCGAGCTCTTTGGGAGGCCAAGGCTATAGGATTGCTTGCAGCCAGGAGTTCAAGACAAGCTTGGACAATGGATCAAGACCTCGTCTCTACAAAAAATTTTTTAAAAAAGAAAAACAGCTGGGTGTGGTGATGCATGCCTGTAGACCCAGCTACTCAGAAGGCTAAGGAAGGAGGATCGTTGGAGCTCAGGCATTTGAGGCTGCAGTGAGCTATGATTGAGCCACTATACTCCATCCTGGGCAACACAACAAGACCATGTCTCGTAAAAAAAAATTCATTTGATACAAAAATCCATGCTTTTCCCACTATTCTATTCTGTGTATAAAGTACCATATTCATTATTAAGGTGAGTTTAGTCTTGTTATTGTAGTTTACCAAATCTAAAAAACCTACCCCTTGTTAGACCCACCACTCATCATTTTGCAAACCACTGATAAGGAAAAACATCGCCAATAACATTATGAACACCACCAACTGTAAGCTGCACCCCAATTTCAGAGAAATTCAAATATGAATGAAACAAGTATGTATCAATTAAATACAGAAATAGAATGACCAAGCAGAAGCAATTTTTGAATTTTATCAAAAAGTTGCAAATTGGTTCTTTTAAGATTTACCAGGTATTTCAAATCTTTAATAAATGATACTGCTGGAGTCATTTATTCAGACATTCAGATGATAATTTATACATTGATTTAACTACTATGTGTGTGGCACTGTCTCAGCCTTCAAAGATGACAGACATGTTGCCAGAAAATAGTAACCAAGTGCTCCAGGTATGAGGACAAAAGACTGCAAAGGTAAGAGTGTGCGCAGCGTAGTTAATTCTTCCAGGGACAGAACAAGCTGTCAATCTTTCTGTGAACACAAAAGTTGAGTAAGTTGTAGGCAGTTACTTACTTCTTCCTCATTCATCTTTATTACTAACAAATAACTGACTTCAAATGCAAAGCACCCATTTTAATATGAAAGCCCCTATACTGGATTTGTCTGTTTAGCCTTCCTAATTAAGAAGCCTCACCACCTTTCAGAGTGGCACAGAAGTCTTCGTAATGTGGGGATGGGCTATTGGAACCTGCCCAGGTCTGGATTCCTCCCGACTTGCATGTCACCACCTGTACTGGTCATGTTCCTTGGCTTGGTTTTTGGGCTCCTGGACAGACTCTGGGATTGTCCGTTGGCTGATGCATGTTTACTGTAACAGTCCGGCTGGAACAAATTTCTGTGTTTTCTAGGAGCACACATGAAGCCCTGAAGAAGCCCTACGGACCACCTGATATGCCCCGGATCACTTGGTAAGGACTTGGTTTACTTCTTTTAAGATTTATTTTGCACCAGCCAATGCATTCATTGTAACCTAACAGACTTCTGGTAGAAACACAGCCATTCATTTCTGAATATCGAAGCTGCTTACTTGTCTCATTAATCAATGTAGCAAACTTTAAGTTAATTAATAAAAGAAGAGAATCCCTAACTACCTTTTCAAAGTTGAGAATTTTCTCTTAACTCTGCATTTCCTGGATTAATGTTAGGGTCACTAAATTGGCCCTAAAATATCACCCATAGCATATTATTGATTCATTTATTTATTATTCTAGGAAGATGTGTTCCTTGCCTACTCATCAGTTTATTCATTCAGCAAATACTCCTGGCACACACCTACTAGTGAAAGGCATTGTATTAGCTCATAGTAATATATTGATGAATAAGTTAAAATAATGAACTTGTGAAAGGCTAGAGGGCCCAAATTCTTAAATCCCCCAGTTGAAAAAAGATGCATTTATTAAAATGTCAATTTTATACTACTGTAAGCTATTTTTCATTTGTTTTCTCAATTTCCACCTCTTTGCCTCTGTTTGACAAATGAAGAAAGCGAAAGAATAGTCAGAAAGATTAAGCAATTTACCAAAGACAGAGCCAGCAGGGCTTGGATTTGAACCCAGGTCTCTTGACTCTAAATCATTCATTTGATCTTTTTACTAAAGCAGGCTGTCTTGACATCTATTCAGAAAGAGGTATTATGGTGCAATTAGAAGTTCTAGGCTCAGGCAGATTTATGCTGTGCTACTGTGAGCATCGTTGTGTTCTTAATGAAACCTTAGAGCACAACTTACTAGCAGCTAGAGCAACAGTGTTTTTAATATTAGTAAGTTTTTCAGCTAAATAAGTAGACAAGATATCCTGTTTATTTATATTCATAAAGGAAATATCATGGATCTGTATTTTAATCATACGAATGCTCCATACATTTTCTGTAGGAAGCTAGCTTTGTTTTTTTAAGCTATTAATATTTCTCAGACTTAATATGCATTAAAGTTATAATGTTGTCACCTCGTCATAATGAATTGCAGGTCTATTTGCATTCTTACATGGAGATAACACTTAGTCGCAGTAACTAAATCCCCATGGATCAGAGTCAGCTATGTTGCTGACGTCTTGCTTCCTTTCCTTCTCTCTCTGTACTCTGTCCCACCGTAAGAGAGCTGTGAGGCTGTTCTTTTAGGTATTTTAGTTAAATGTGTACTACTAAAATACATACACGGTCTACCCTTTTAAAAAAAGGGAAAGCTCTTATGTCTTATGGAGAAAAACTAATTATTAATTTAGATCTCAGACATTCTCTAGAAAGCTCCAATTATTGAAGTATGAACAACATTTCAATGTATAATAATTTGACCTATACTATGTTCCCATGGAATATGTCTGGCCCCCTATTCCACCACTATTACATTATCCTGGAGTTATTTATATTTCTGACAACCCCCTCTCCTCTACACACACACACACACACACACACACACACGCACACACACACACACACTCCATAGGACCATATGTTCCTCGAGGGCAGGAAGTTCCAACTATCTCCCTACTCTCAATATATCTTCTGGTACATAGTCATTCATTGGTATTTATTGACCAAATATGCTGAAGTGCCATTGATCTGGCCAAGGACACAAGTAAACACCTCAAGAGGCCTGCTCCCCCACAAAGGAAGTAGATGAGTCAGTGCAGACCCAAAGAACAGTATAATAGAGAAACGAATGAGTTCTGGATCCCTGCTAGAATAGTTTTTTGGCTGATAAGATAAAATGCTGGAGGTCTGTGGCAAGCATAAGCTGTTGTACTGAATCAGTCATTGTTCATACAACCCTATATCACCTGTGAAAGAAAAGTACCGTCAACTACACATTCTGAAATAGGAAGGAAAAATAATTGTTTTCACTCTGTTCTTTTACCTCCCCTCTCCTAAATAAACCAGAGTCACCACCACATTAGAATTGACTAATTTGTCAATAGTCACAACCTATCTTTATCTTACTGAGCTTCGGAAAACATAATAAAAATGCATCAAGAAAACAAAGTCCATCCTACTCTACAGCACAGCATTAAACTACCACTTTAATTGCTAATCAACAGCTATAATTTAGACTACTTATAAATTACAAGTATCTAATTTTAGAAGACCTTTGCTTTATAAATCCTAGATGTTAGAGACATTATTAACTTAGCTCCTTAAAATTATTCCAGGGCTGGAAACATCTCTTATACATTCTTGACTCATGTATTTGGCCTAGGAGTAGTCCTGTAATCAGGATCTTTTTCTCAGGTTTGTAGGGGTCAGAGTGGTGATCCATTTGGTATGAGCTGAGCATCTCTGAGAAGGCAGCTGTATACTACCCACCCAAATCTCTCTTCTCCTTATACCTGAAACATCCCCTTGTTTCAGATTTTATTTTAATTGCCCCTCCCCCAAAGTACTGGCTTTAGGAAGTGTGTTAAATTCTAGCCCTATTAGTTTTACAAAGACCTGAGACCCCTGAAATGGGAAAAGAAGTCTCAAAAAGGAAGAAACAAACTCATTGCAGAATACATACTCATGTGTGGCAGAGTACATAAGCCCCTTGCTTCTGGCTTTGAGCCACCATTGATTATGTTTCTATTGGGTATAGAACATTTTCAACTAGAATTGAGACAACCAAAGTATTATCTTTGCCAGGGATAAGTACTGGAATAAAAGAAGGAAGGAAAAAAAACATTCTGGTCATTTGAGATGTGATGGCCCAGTGACATCCTGTTGAGTTTTCTGGCTTGTAAAATGAGGGCTGCACTGCCCTTGGGGACCTCCACACTCCTTTAAGCTCCAGCATGATGGGTCTGTGGTATATCTATGGCATGAATTTCAACAACAGTGTGATGGACCACACTTCGCACATTGGCAGGTTATGTAGATATGACAGTTGCTGACTGACCGAAGACACAGCGTCCCCCAATCCCTGACCTCTGGAGATAGTAGATGGCCAAGAATGGCAAGCAGAAAACTAAATGGGGAAAAACGTTTGCTCCTCTGGCCTCCTGCTCTTTGAAACGTCTTTTATAGGAAACTGCAAATCATTAAGAAAGCTGCAGGATAGCTGCTTTAGCAAGTGAGAGCCAGGAACTCTTCTCCCTGGAACATGGGCAGTGCTGGTGATTATTAGCCATCCCTGGCAATCGCAATATACTAAACACATATCAAGTGCAATGGCTAATGAGTATGGTCTTCCTGTTGAGAGAAAGGTGGCCTAGCAGGGACTTGTTTTGGAAATGGAAGCTAGTATTGGGGTTTATCTTCACTGTTTAGGGTTGACTTTATCTCAAAGGATGTCAGTAGCATGTGTCAGGTGACAATGGGTGGGTCCTGACATGTCTTCTAAATGCGGTCATCACAGTACCACTCACTACCCTGCCCACCGTCCCTAGAAAGAGGGTAGCTTGTCCTTGACAGGCAAGCTCTATACCAGTGGTCCCCAACCTTTTTGGGAACAGAGACCGATTTCATGAAAGACAATTTTACCATGGCCAGGGGTTGGGGTGGTGGGATTGGTGGGGAGGTGGGAGTTGGGGGGTGAGGTGGAGCTCAGTGATACAAGCGATGGGGAGAGGCCGTAAATGCAGATGAAGCTTCCACTCACTCGCCCTTTGCTCCCCTCCTGCTGTGCAGACCACCCCCCAAGTTTCACGGAAGACCATTTTTCCATGGACAGGACTGGAGGGAAAGCTTGGAGCTCTGCAGCCCCATCTGCAGGTGGGGGTTGGGGACCTCTGAGCTCTGTACCATCCACCTCCAGCCAGATGTAATGATTAACCCAAGGGTATCAATATGAAAAAGACCAGTGGCTTCAGCACTTTTGGTTTCTAGAACTGATGTTGATACTAATTAGCCTTGCAACTTTGTGCAAGTGAACTTTTCTATGCCTCCACTTTCTCAGCAAACAATGAGTTTGTTAGATCACATGGGCCCTCAGATCCCTTCCATTTGTAGTGATTCCGTGATAATAATATGAATTATCTAAATGGTACCATTTATTATGCTTACTGTGTGTCATGCACCATACTAAGTGCTTGTCATGCATGTCTACTTTAATCCTTACAACAGCAGGTGACAATAGTATTATCCCCACTTTACAGATTAAAAAACTAAGACTCAAAAGCAGAGTTTACAGAGGGTTCTACCCCACTAACACCTTTTTAAGTCTTTTAGTCAAAGGATATGCTTTGCTTAAAAATCACACACAAAATCAGTGAGCAAACCAAAAAAATTCACATAAAACCAGATTGAAGATAAAATGAAATAGTATTATTATAACCATTCTATTCTATCAACTGATGACTTCACTTTTTACTCTGCTTTTTAAACTGCCAAATCAAGTGAATAGATTCATTATTTTAAACACAGTGTTGCATAAATCTGGATGATTCCTCTGACAAGCCTTTAAGAAGGTGTATGACAATGATCCGCAGGTATTGAAATCAAAAGCAGCCTTAGGAAAACTAATCTTCTGTGTCTGGGCCTAGTGTTAAAAATGCCTTCGTCAGGGTGACTTCCCTTCACTGCCAAATGTTTTTCATTCACCTGTCATTTTCATCAAGCATTAATATGAAAAAGGCAATTTTTTTTTTTTTTTTTTTTTTACCTGTTATCCTAATGAGGTGAGCTTTTAGCTTTCATTTGGTTGCCACCTGCTGGCTAAAAAACAAAATCTTCCCTCTATAGCAAAAACTGCTCCGTAACTCTGAAGGACAAATGTAAACAAATGAAATCCATATCATTAGCAAAGCAAGTGTTACCTTCTATCAGGTTATCTTCTAAAAGGGAAGAGAACTCATATTTAACGTGTCTATCATATGTCAGGTGCTGTGCTAGGTGCTTGAAATGACTATATGATTATATTTAATCAGCTCCAAACGATGTGACAGCCCACCATTTTGAAGAAGAGAAAACAAGCACTGGCTTCAGATCAGATAACCAAAAAGTGGCAACAGTTCAAAACCAGATCTCACTTAAGACATCAACTTTTCTTCCTCATCGACACATCCTCATTCCAGCAGCCCATGATTCTTTTCTACCACAGTATTTCCTAGTAATCTCGTGCTATACAGAAAAATATTGGGGAGCTGAGGCTTAGAAGCAGTGCTGTAACTCACTGCAGAGACACAAAGCCCTCCTGATATTTCAAAGGGAAGCAGAAACAGGCCAGATAAGTAGTTCATAACTTTGTCCGGGAGAGCCATCGACAATTAGTCAAACTAAGGTAGAATGAGAATACTGTGAGAGCCATCAAAAGAAGCAATTTCAGGGAATCAGAAAAAAAAGTAACAACTTTTAAATGATAACTATGAACATTCAGTTCTTTAGCAAAAAAAAAAAAAAAAAAAAAAATTGAAAAGAAGGGTGTTGGGTATTTTTCTTTGGTCCCTTTAGGAAGCACTCACCAGCTCATCCATCTCCTCATGGACTCCAGCAGACCTGGTGCTGTGAGTAGCACATACATGGCCCAGTGCCTGGCCTCAAGGAGCACACGGTCTGCTTGGCTAGGCACAGGCATGCAAGAAGGCTTTGGTACCCAGAGTACTCAGAGGCCCTTTCTCATCTATTGACTTCTTTTGTCTCTGAGAGGCGTTACCACCGGAAAAAACAATGGCTAGTGTTTGAGTAATAACTGTGTGCCAGACAGTGTCCTATTCACTTTATATTAACTAACTTCATCTTCATACAATGGTATGCGATAACTGGTATCTTTCATCTCTCTTGTACAGATGAGAGAGTAAGCGGCTTGCCTAAAGATCATAGGGATCTCATAAGTGACGGAACTAATGTTCAAATCCAGGCACTTTGCTCCACAACTCATATCTTTAAAGACTAAGCTATGTGGCCTCTAAGAGAAGTATGATTGTCCTGATTTCACAGAAGAAGAGGAGGAACAAAAAGGTCAAACGATTTATCAGGGATGTGGCACAGTTAAGTAGCCAGCAGAGCCGGAAGTAGAACTACTTTTCCAACCATTAGTCTGTCCAGTTGTCTACGACTACCATCTCATTGCTTCTGAAAATAGGAAAAATGACACAAGGATCAGGAAGAATATTCATACACATCCTCTAAGGGAGTTCAAGGTCAGGTTGCTGGGAACAGAACCCACAGCAATGATGACAGCGGAGTGGCCTTATTCCAGGCAAGGCCACTGGAGGCTGTGAGTTACCTCCAGAGCGAGCCCAGCAGGCTGTGAACTCCTCCTCTACCTGGGAAGCCAGCTCTACTCCTTGCACAGAGGCCTGGCACAAAGAAACAAATCTGTGAGAAGCGATTAACGAGACATCTCAGATAGCAACTGTACTTTGAGGAAGCATGTGAACTTCCACTTACATGGCTTATCAGATTAGAGTGACCATCAACTTCTCGGGCTAGTTCAAATGTCAGCACTACGTTCTAGAATGAATTGGAAAGACGAGAATTGCCATCCACTCCAAACAGCCCTCTGAAAGTAACACCTACACAAAATCATTATCCTCAGATGAAATTTTACTTGGAAGTTTTAAGATGAATAATAATCATTTAATAATCATTTTTCACAGTTGTCTAAAATCACTATAATTGGAGAATATAGTTATAACTAGCATTTACCACCAAACAAATTATTGACACTGAAGGCAGTGTGTAATGAGTTAGATCAGGAAATTAACCTGTCCAGAATTAAAAAGACATAAAATCATGGCTAATGATCTCCAGTAAGTAGACTTAACAGAATTTGATGAATATTTCTTCTTTGATTGATTCTTTGTATTCAATTTCTCAGGGCATTAATGCTTGTATAGCTCCTTGTTGGTTTTTTTCCCCCACCATAGAATGATGTGATTGTTTTCCTTTATGGGGGCCATGGAACAAAGGGGGAAAATGCAAGTAAAGAAAGGAAAGAAGTACAATGGTAAATGCAGGTGATTCCACAGAGAATTTTACAAATGAGTTAGAATTTTCATTGCTGTAAAATGCTTTATAATCATTGCCAATAGCTTGAAGATACATGTATCATGCTCTGCCCCAACCTAAATAAACTGCATTTTTTTAAGGTCTATAACATTTCAAGAAAACTGTGTATCTAGAGAAAATAATTAGGATGGTATGAAATTCCCAAAATATATATGAGAAAAAGTGGAAGAAAATAGAAATGCTTATCCTTGAGAAAAAAAAAAAATTCAGAAATAATAGCAAACATTTACTGAATGTGTATACCAGACATTGTGCTAAGTAATTTACATGTATTATTTCATTTAATCCTTACAACAATCACATGAAGTAAGTATTATTACAATTTACAGATGAAGAATCAAGGATTAGAAATACTCACAACTCACCCAAGATCACAAGTTAACACATGGGGAAGGTAAAACCTATCTGCAGGGCTGCCTTACATGTTCGACCTGCTGTAGCTGCAATGTAAGAGACAACTGCAGGGTTCTGGTGCCACTGCTGCCACCACCTGGGAATATGACTTTAGGGAAATTGTCATCTCAATGAATCACTGTTCCCTCATCTACAACACAAAAGTTTGGATGATCGCTAAAGATTTTTATAGCTCAAAATCTACAACTCCAAATATTTGGAAGTGTATTGAACAGGGAATGAACTAATTTTTTGTTGCCCCAGATGGTTGAATTAGAAGAAATAGGAATACTGAGACTGTTTATCACATATGGATTTTTCTGGCAGTGCTCAAGAATAAAATGGAACAAAGATGTGCAGAGTAAAAGAATAAATAACTGAAAATATAGGTCTCAAATTCATTCAATGTTAGATATATTTACATTTTAGCGTATTTTTTATGTATTTCCTAACAATGGTAGAGTAGAACCAAAAGTTAACCCTGAATTCAAATTTATAATAATATAAAATTCTAAAATTTTACTCTGTGTATCTTCTAATTATTATTTTCCTATCTATCTTCAAGTCAGTGACTTTCAAAATAATTAAATTCTGAACCCCTTAAATACTAAAATGATTTTAGCAATTTGAGACAGTTTAGATATAATTTGGCAGCACTCACAAAAAATGTTTTAAAACAGCCATAATGAACAAAAAACTTCATGTTAACAGTATTTATCGGAACAGTCAATTCTCAAATATAAATATTTTAGATGACGTATTTAATTATTTTTCTATCAAAGTAAGGTATAACAAAGTAAATTAAGATATTGATAGAAAATTTATGTTGTATAGCCATTCTGCTCTAAAAATTGTCACTTCTACAGAGATGACTTGCAGTCTTGATTTCTATTCTCGATCTCTCTCCATTGTAGTGCCAGTTTTTGCACTTCTGACAGCCTGGAGGATCTCTCTACTGGGTGTCCCTTCCACATCTCGACTCTACACGCACATCTTGTCAGTTTGTGGAAATTACGGAAAGGTGCCCCCAGAGAACTTGATAAAATGACAGCCATGAGCAGTCTTCATTCTCTGATACAAAGTAACACGAAGGATAGACAGAGCAACTATCAAGACAGCAGGATCATGCCAGCGGGTTTATAATCCCACTGAGTTAACACATGGAGAGGAAAGATTATGTGGATCAAAGGGGTGAGGGAGGGGAGGGGAGGGGAGGGGAGGGGAGAGAGGGATGGGCGAGGCAGAGAAAGCAGAGAGATGCATAGGAAATGGCAGAATCTACCCAACTGACGTCCAGGAGGCCAAGAGGTTTACCAACTGGACCTTACTAACTAGATCTCATCATTGAGAGAAACGTCCCAAGTCTGCTACATCTAGTACCCCTTGTTCTTGCTGATAAACTGATTTTTTATTATCATTAATGGCATGGCTTCATATGTTGGTCTGCCTAGAGGTAGACACAGTACTGTGCTAATCAGACAAACTAAGAATTTCCCATTGCTTTGTCACTGGCCCCAGATAATATATCAATAAAAAGGCTTCTAACTTACTTGACAGAGTATGAATTGACCATGCCTACCTCAATACTCGTCTTGTGACAAGTCAAACATAACACACGAGGAAATATGTACAAAACAGAAATATTTAGCTCCATGAATTATTATGATGCAAACACTCAAGTAACCACCACCTTGATTTAGAAATAGGATACTGCTAGCCCCACAAACCTTGCTCTCTTTCCTTCTCAATTACCACCCCCTACTATCTGAACTTATATGATAATCCGTTCCTTGCCCTTTTCTTTTTGGTAGAATTGTCACCTAAGCACACATACCTCTAAAACCATGTTTTAGTTTTATCTGTTCTTTGAACTTTTTATAAATGTAAAAATACAGTGTGTTCTTTACTGCCTGGCTTTCATTTTTTTCTTCTTATAATTATGCTTATAAGATCCATTCACATTGTTCAAATAAGTGGAGTTTACTCATTCTCATTTCTGCATACTACTCCACTGTAGGGATAGAACACAATTTATCTACTGTCAATAGAAGTTAGGGTTATTTCCAATTTGTATCCATATAAATAATGTGCTATGAATATTCTTGTATGTCTCTTGGTACACTAGTCAATACATTTCAACTGAGTCTATACCTAGGAGTGTAACTGCCGGGTCACAGGGTTTGCATATCTTCAACTTCAGCAGGTAACACTAAACAGTTCTCCAAAGAGTCATACCTATACATTCTCTCAGCAGCGTGGGAGAGTTCCTACTGTTCATACTATGCCATTGTCAACACTTGGCATTGTCCGTCTTTTGAATTTTAGCCAATCTGTTGGGTAGAAAAACTGTTAAAACCACAAATAGAGTTAAACTTTATCAAACATTGTATGCATCTATTTAGACAATCAAATAATGTTTCTCATTTTTTCTGTTAATGTGGTAAATTATAAGGATTTTTTAAAATATTAAAGCAATGCTATATTTCTGGAGTGAGCCCAACTTGGTCATTACATATTATTCTTTTCATATGTTGCCAGAGTTGGTATGCCAGTATTTTGTTGATGACTTTTGCATCTAGCCTCACATATAAAATACCAATATATACTGTGGTAGGCAGAATAATATCCTTCCCCCAAAAATGTCTATATCCTAATCCCTGGAATCTGTGGATATGTCATATTACACAGCAAGGACAATCAAGGTTGCCAATCAGCTGACCATAAAATAGGGAGAGTCCTGGATCATCCAAGTGGGCCCAGTGTAACCACGGGAGTCCTTCAAAGTGGAAGGAAGAGGCAGAAGAGGAGGTGAGGACGATGCAGTGACATAAGGACTTCACAGCTGTTGTTGGCTTTTTAGACGAAGGAAGGGGGCCCACGAGCTAAGGAATGCTGGCGGCCTCCAGAACCTGGAAAAGGCCCAGAGCTTCCAGAAGGGAATACAGCCTCCGCTGACACATTGGTTTTAGCCCAGTGAGATTTGTATTGGATTTCTAGCCTAAGGAACTGTAAGATAATAAATTCATATTGTTTTAAGCCATTATGTTTGTTTTAATCTCTTAGAGCTACGATAGAAAACTGATGTGCTTAGGCGGCAATTCTATGAAGAAAAAGAGGAACTGATTTTCATATCAATTTCTTGTAATAACCTCAGTATTTCATATCAAGGTTATTCTGGTTTCATTAAAAATGTTGAATGCTCCCTCTTTTTCAATGTCTCAAAGAGTTTAAAAACATCCATTTTTTTTAAAGTGTTTTATATTATAGAATCCAGCAATGAAGCCATCTGGGTGAAGGGTGCTCCTTGAATAGGTTTTAGTTACAATCCAAGTTATTTAATAGCCATAGGATGATCCCAGTGTTCTATTTTTTTAATGTCAGTTTTATGAGGTTATATTTACAAGGAATTTGTTAATTCAACTAAATTTTCAAATACGTTGGCATAAAGTTTTCATGATGCTCATTTATACTCTTTCGTATGTCATTAAGATTTACAGTGTTTTCTTCCTTGTTGGTATTTGTGCCTTCTCCTTTTGTTAATCTAAGTTTTACCGAAAGGTTATCCATTTTATTTGTCCTTTCAAAGCATCTGTTATTTAGGATATGATTGTTCTTTATTATATTTTTATTTTTCATGTCATTAATTTCTGTTATCTTTATTTTTTCTTCTATGTTTATGGACAAAATTTGCCGGTCTTTTTCTAGTTTCTCCTGATGGACGCTTAGCTCAATATTTAGATTTTCTCCTAACATTTAGCTGTACATTTCCTTCTAAACAGGGCTTAGGTTTAGCTACATCTCACAAATAGTAATACACAGTATTATATCAATATTACATACAGAAAGTATCAACATTTTCCTAATTCTAGATTAGATCCAAGGGTTATTTAATGCCAAACAGTTATGTCTTTATTTCCAACCATATGGATTTTTTTTTTTAAGGTCTCCTTTGGTTGATTTCTAGCTTATTTGAAATGTGATCACAGAACATACTCCGTAGGATTTCAATCCTTTGAAGTTTTTTGAGACTCATTTTTGGCCCAATATAACAGTCTATTTTAAACATTTTCCACATGCTGAAAAGAAGGTATACGCTGCAGTTGTTGGGCTCTACAAATGCTCGTCAAATCAGGTTTGCTAATTGCGCTGTTCAAATTTTCCACATCTTTGCTGGGTATTTTCCTCCCTACACGGTCTATTAGTTACTCAGAGTGGTATGGTAAAATCCCCACTATGGCTGCAGATTCCTCTGTGTAGTTCTGTAAATTTCATGTGGCAGTTATTTCTTATTGCAAATTAATGAACTGGCATTCTGATCTTTAGCCTTCCAAGAGTGTTATATAAATAGAATGAGTCAGGCTCTGAAGATATGATGGCCTCTGGTCACCCACAAATGTCTCTGGGTCAGAGGTTCTCAAACTTCATGCCCTGGACCCTCTTTATCCGTTCAATGAAATCTGTAGACACTAAGTTTTTAATGCATAAAACAGGATAACAGATGAAATCAACTCCTTTAAAATAGTTATCAAAGTGTTTAAAAGATTGATATTTTAACCTATGGGTTTCTTTACTGGCATATTCGACAACAAGATCTACTACCTTGAAAATTTTAAACTAGTGATGAGCACAGCAGTTTTTCAAGATATTTGCAACAACTTCTATGTAATATGAAAATACCTGTGATCTCCATTGGTGACAACAAAACAGGCTCTGCTAATACTGCTGTGCTTTACTATGTACATTCTTAAAGGAAATAGTCAATTTCAGCGCCACATTAGTGAAAATAAACTTGTATTTTTTTTCTGTCCATGTTTACAGGCACCCTGGACTTTATCCATTAAGGGGTTCATGTTCATGCACTATGTGCTAAGAACCTCTGTTTCAGGTCATCAAATCAGAGGTCAACCTTTTAGAAAGTGCTCTAATGGCATTCTCACCTCTAGCTTGCTGGCTAGTATTCATTTCTCATTCTTATATTTTCTCCCCTTTATCACTCTTGCTATTTCTTATTTAGTTTATAATAAAAACAAATTCCTAATCTTCCTCCTATTCCTCCGGCAGCTTTTTTCATAGCTTCACTATTTCAGTTGATAATACAATCATTTTCTTAAGAAATATATTTCCTTCTCTGAATCTATTCCTCTGATTGCATTTCTCATATTATGCTTTGCATTATGAATATTTGTATACTAGCCTTATCAACATTACTAGATAATAAATTTGTTCAGAGCTTTATTTTTTATATTTCATGTAGTATGAATACAATAGATGTTCAACAAATATTTGTTGAGCTTCTACAACTTTGTATCTAAAAATTCTTATCTTCTAACATTTTATTTATCATTTAGAGATCAATTGAGTGAATGAAAAAAAAACTGATATTTCCTTCTTATTGTCCTATTTCTTTCCTGAATAATGTAAATCTAGATGAGATCTTGATTTTACTTATACTAACCAAAACCTGGAAATCATCTGAATGTCTATTTATAGCAAAATGGACAAACTGTGGTATTTTCATACGCTCAGCAATTTTTAAAAATTAGCTTTTAAGAATACAATGGTGAATCTCAAAAACGTCATAATGAGAAAACTGACACAAACAGCCAGACACACAAGTACACATGTATTTCATTTTAAATGAAGTTCAATAATAGACCAAGATAATCTACGGTGATAGAAATCACCGGATTTGGATACAGGATTTGTCTGAAAAGGGCACAGAAGAACTGTCTAGGATGACGGACATGTGCCTTATTTTGATCTGGGTAGATGGTAACATGGGTACATACATTTGTATACATTCATCAAGCTGTGCACTTAATAAGCCTATATTCTGCCACAGATAAATTATGCCTCAATAAAGTTAAACAATAAAGAAAATAACTGCAGCATTTAGAAAAAAGCCTACTACTAGGCACTATTCTAAACACTGAAGATACAGCAGTAAACAAAACACAGTGACATGAAAGAGAAAAATGAATACCATATTGTGATTGTAAACTTCTTTTGACCAGAATAAAATACGTGGCTAGTAACATAATTTGAATTGCAACTTTTCGGAAGCACTCCTTCTTGTTGGTTTCCTATTTTTATTACATTTTAATGTCTTTATTAATACATTTTCATAATGCATAGCAGCTAAGTGTTCATTGTAACAAAGAAAAATAGAAAATGCAAATAAGCATAAATAATATTAATTATCCATAATCCCACCATAGAGGATATTTTTTATAATAGCTAAATAAATTATTTGCTCTACTATTGGACTATGTTCAAGGTAACAAGGAGTTTTTAACCATAAATTCCAGGATCCCTTCAACATTGAAAATATTCCATTCTAATTGATTCATCTCTCATTAAACAACAAAACAAGAAATAGCTAGAATATGTTTTATTTACAGCTCTTCGCAATAAAGGGAATATGGATCTATATAACATTTAAAACGTTAGTTTCAATCACTTTAAAAAATATAATAAGTCTGATGAGACTTGCGTGGGCTTGAGAATCCTTGATTTTAGTCACTGAATGTCATCAGTAATTTTAGAAATTTTCAATGTACGAAGGATCCATAACCTTATAGAAAGAGTGGGATGGAAACAGATTCAGAGTCTTAAGAATAAAGTGTTCTAAATGGGTCCTTCCCAATGAGGGGTGAGGGCGGTGAGGGCATTGTTAGCAGTTTTGTGGTCAGGGCATTTAGGAAACAGTTCAACCATTTTCTCACCCAAGGAAAATCACAGTCCACATTTAGTCAAGTGATCATCTCAGAAGCCCTACAACCAGAAAACCACCTTGTTTTTAGTAAATATTCCCCAAGACTCACTTGGTTCCTACCTAAGCTGTTCTCCTTTCACTCCCAACCTTAGTGACAACTAAGAACATCTCAAAATAAGGCTATATACTCTGGAAGCACCAGCCCCATCCTGACGGTCCCAAGCCACCCTCTAACCCCCTCAATATCCTTTCCCCAAGACACACCAGCGTGGCCCGATACACACCGCCTGGTGGCCCCAAATGCCACCTCGATGCAGCTGTTTCCTCAGCATGAATACTCTGCACCCGCTTAGACCTCCCCAGCTGGGGAATGCCTTCCCACCCTTGAAGTCTAAGTAGAACTTGCTCTGCTCTGCCAGGGAGACAGGCAAACCTCCCTCTAGGCCTCTATTTTACATTTTGATCTTCTTCATTATAGATATTTCCACAATATATTATAATTGATTATCTTCTTGTGTAATGCCCTACACACTGGTCTAAAAGTAAGATCCCTAGATGGTAGGACTTCTTCCTTTTTATCTTTTACTAAGGCAGACTAGCAGATAGGAGATTCCTAAATATTGCTTAAATAAATGAATAGTAAATTATAATACAAGCTTTTATCAGGGAGGGAAATCAAACTGAAATAGCAGATGAAGGTGTCTGTATTCTTATTTCATCAACTAATAATGTGTGCTGCTAGAAGTCTTACTTAAAGTGTATTTCTGAATCATTCCAGATATCCCCGCTTATTATCCAGTGAAAAACAAATGGACTAAATGCTGAATTGTACATTTAAAAATGGTTAAAATGTTTTATGTTATGTATATTTTACCACAATAGAAAAGCAAATGGAAACAAAAAATATTTATATGATCGTTGTGAGAGAAACACACTTAGCAGAATGCTACAATACCTACAATGCTACGATAGCTATCATTTTTAAACCCATTGCTTTAAATAGATCCAGAATCTATTTATTTATTTATTTTACAAACACAGCAGCGCTGTGTCCTATAAATCAATAATCTTTAAATGTGTTAAGCTGAAATTGAAAAAAAAAAAAACTAAGGATAAAAACAAAGTGAAAAAAATTTCAAAAGCAAAGATGCACGTTTTTATTATAAAATTAAAACACCAAAAGCTTCTTAATTAGAATAAATAGAGAAGCATCTATTTGCTATAATGACATCCCCATTAGTACCACTTAATTGCAAGGGACACTCTACAGCTCACGTGTGACTATGAAGTAATTTAACTGGTTTTACAATAAAACACATTCTAACACCATATAAGAACTGTCTGAGGGAGAGATTTTTACGTGGTTCTAAGCCTATTCCAAAAGATATCCCAATAGAGGGGTTCCTAGAGTACTTTGATATCAGCCAGACAAGTTGTAATAACAGATCCCTACGCCATTTACTCCTCATAAATTTTCTTCAAAGGGGAAACCATTTCTGGTTTGTTTTAGACTAATCGGTAGGGACTTCAGAGGAAAACTTCTTTCCTCTAGAACTTTAATCAGAAGCTCTAATCTTTATAAGCAGAAAAAATAATATTTAAACTTGATCCAAAATTCACATGACTTATAGATACCCAGATCAAATACATTCTAGTTCTTTTATTTTTGTCATTCTTAAAAATAAAGTACTTTTAAAATTGGTTTAAGATTTTTTTCAGGTTTCCCTTATAAGTTAGGTAACATGTAACGCTGATGAAAAATGATCAGTAAAGAAGAAATAAATACAGTTAATCACATAAATGTGTTGCCAACCCAACAACAGAAAAGATACTTTCCTAGAAACAGTTACAGCATAGCAAGTAAACAGCAATAATAACAACTTTCTAAAATTTCTAAAAATTCCAGAATTTTCTCTGTTCACCTCTTATGGCTGTTATTTTTCTTAATCAAATGTGAAAAAGATCCAGAAAAAAGCATCGTCTGTTTACTTTCATGATTTGGCAGGGACAATACATTTAGTATTTTCTGTCACGTTTTTATTGAGATTGAGGTCAGGAAGCCCTGTACTTCTATAATCTTTACCCCACTATCTGCTATAGCCCACACAGAGTTAATGGACTTATTTTTCCATTCCTTTTTGTAGAGACATTATCCAGGATCCTAAATGAGAAGAAACCAGTTCATTTAGAATGAGCACGGCCAAGTGGCCATCGGCTGCTGCTGCTTCCGCTCCACAGAGCAATCACTCAACAGTTGAGCTACAGACGCCAAATGCACATCGTCACCACTGCTCACTCCTGTTTCTTGCTTCTGACCCCTCTAAAAGTTTGGACCACGTAGGTAAATTTTGTAGCTACCTAAATAACTTATGAGAGGAGTACAAAGTAAAAGCCATTTGTCAATTCTGTGTGACCTGCCATGACCTTTCACTCATCCTGGGGACAGAACTTCCCCCAAATGACTGGAGTATCAAATACCATTATTTTGGCCAGCTGGGCGCGGTGGCTCATGCCTGTAATCCTAGCATTCTGGGAGGCCGAGGTGGGATCAGGAGTTCGAGACCAGCCTGAGCAAGAGCAAGACCCTGTCTCTACTAAAAATAGAAAAGTTAGCTGAGCGTGGTGGCACATGCCTGTCGTCCCAGCTACTCAGGAGGCTGAGGCAGGAGGATTACTTGAGCCTAGGAGTTTGAGGTTGCTGTGAACTAGGCTAACACATGGCACTCTAGCCCAGGTGACAAAGTGAGACTCTGTCTCAAAAAAACAAAAAAA